>OAMR01001117.1:148717-175151 GCA_900205405.1 Echinochloa crus-galli | reverse complement strand
CCCTGGGCCTGTCTCTTATACACATCTAGATGTGTATAAGAGACAGGTATATATAAGAGTACAAGACACCTCCCGTGAGTGCATAAGCAATACGGGATTATCCTAACCATCTATACTCTAACAGTATCAATATAGCATCAGGAATATACAGTGGAAAACTGAACACAATGTCATCAAGTCAGGCAAAGCAAAAGACTGAATGCACATGGTTGAATAGCCTCAAGAGCTGCAAATCGTGACAGAAAGCAAACACGTTTTGAGGATAGAACCTTGGTAGTAGAACCACAGGGACTGCACATAAACAGCTGAAGAATAAATGACTAATGTACTGCAGCCTTTTTTGCAAAAACATAACCATGCTCATCATTTGGGAGACGGGAGAGAGCTTGCAGGAGGGAAAAACATAACCATGAACTCAAAAGCGGAAGAAAAATATGACACACGAGAGAGTGACAAGCTGGGGCGAGAGAGGAAGAGATCACTGATGCCAAGTTTGGGAGCAGAGAAGAGAGCTTGCAGGAGGGAGATGACGGCCGAGAACCGGAGCCCGGACTAGCTACAGCTCGGCCATGCCAAACCCTAAGTAAAATTCTCTTGCAAAATTAAAACACCACTGAATCTCCCAGTAAATCATCCCATCTACTAAGAGTGCTGAATCATATCCCCAGATTCCCTCAAAAGGAAAAGCAAAAGGAATTGTCCTACCAACAAGAACGGCATGCAAAATATGAACTCCCAGAGACACATATTTAATATACTCGCACATAATCCTTATGGTCAACCCAGGGCACTCAAAAAACCAGAAAAAAAAAGTCTCCAAAAAAATGTACCAGAATAAACCATTTAAGCCCATTCCCCAGAACCTGCTAAGCGAAAAGCTTGCACCCCTACAGATCCAACAGCCTATCACATCAATTGACAGCAACTCGAACTACAACAACCAGATGTAAACCCCAGACGCAAAATAATTTTGGACCTGATTTAAAAATAATATGAGCGGGAGGATAAAGGCGGAGATATGGAGTTTGTGGGGCTTACATCCGCAGAGGAGCAATGAGTTGGTGGCCAAGATCCAGAATCCGTACTAGCTAGGCAAGCAGATGTGCTAGATCTTGTTTCTTGTTGATGGAACCAAAGAAGGTCAGGCCTGTCAATCAAAATGAACATGATAAATAAAATCATGTGAGGTATAATTTAATCACATTTCACATCAGATCACTTGATAGTATCAGAGATACAGTTAAACCAAACCAATCTATCAGGTAACTCGTCAAAGTTGTCATAACAAACTAGACAAGACAGTAGATATTTTGCACAACTTTATAAAATGATAATGATAGGTTCTGGTTGTTTACAGTAGCAGTAAGCCAGTAACCAACAATAAATTTACAAAACAGGATTCAGAGACCACCTGAATGCAAACTTTTTTCCGAAAGCTACATGATAAAGCATTATATATAGTAAATTTGACAATATAAAGATTGAATTTTCCAATCATCGAAATATTGGATGGTATGCATAAGAAATAGAATACATTGCGCATATCAAATGCATGCTTATAATATTTTACACATGTATCAACATAGCCTTAGGAAAACAATGGAAAGCGAACACAATGTCATCAAGGCAGGCAAAGCAAAATACTGAATGCATATGGTTAGCCCCAAGAAGGACGAAGGCCGAGCGCGCAACCCTAGATCTGCCTATGTGGGGGAGAGAGGACGGGAAGAGAGAGAAAGGGGATGTGACTCTGAGCCCGGGTGGGAGAGAGAGGACGAAGGGTTGGTCTGTGGGCATGGAGTCATGTGGCTGTGGGGATCGGATGCGCTCGCGGCCCACGTCGATGGGCCTAGTAGCTGGCCCGAACTATGACGCTGTCGATGGGCAAGGGAGAAGTGTCCCGTGTGGATGGCTGGGGGAGTATGATGGCTTGCACGCATGACCCACCTGACCGACCACACAACGATGCAAATGGCAGCCATTGCGCCGCAGAAGGCGGCCCACAAGGTCCAAGAAGAGCTTCCTCTACTCGTTTTCTTCATCTCCGACGGCTCCCACCAACGCATCCGTTGCCGCCCAACCACCCCCGCGCTAACCCAAACAGTACCCCACCCCACCCGTCCTTGGCCACCAGTTGTCAAGCCACCGACTCCGGCCGGCGACACCCCCATCGTTGTGCCGCGGCGCCCACAAACCACCTCCGTTGCTGGGCTTCCCTGCGACAGCCCCCACCCCCTTCTAAGGCCGGAAGACCTCACCCTCCCCGGCAACCCCCATCCCTAACTCCGGCCACCGCCCTTTTCAAGAAGAAGGTGAACAGAGGCACGAGCCCACCTCGCAATGATGGGCTACGCCTTCTGCAATGCATCGGCATGTAGTTGTGCTGCCAATCCGCCTCCACCAACGACCCCCGGAACATTGTTCAGTAGTGGTCTTGCCGAGTTGGTCCGACCAACTACCCCTGTACCTTGTTAAGGTCAGCAGCCCTTCCTACCCAAATCTTAGCGAGCTCCATGGAGAAAAAGAATATGCAGGAGACGGCATATGTGCTGGGTTGACTCTTAGTCGCTCGCGCTACCGATGAAATAGTGAAAATTTTCACAGATCGAAAGATATCAGTAGCATGTCCCATCTAGATCCAAACCTCGACGCGTAAAACTCTTATAAATCGAACTTCAACATAAACAGTTTAGAAATTACAAACCTTGTGTGTCTGTCACCTCTACTTATACAACGGAATCTAGCCCAGAGCCTTGAACACACGCAAATCTACAAGCCTGCAAGCGGAAGGAAATTATGACGTGATGGAAGAGACAAGCTAGAGCGACATAAAAGGAAGGGAGCTGAGATGCCGAGTTTGGGAGCAGAGAGGAGAGAGCTTACACTAGCAAGAGAAGAGGTGGCCACCAAGATCCGAAGCACTGAGTACCTACGGCTCGGCCCAAGAAGCACCGCAAGGTCGAGCAAGTTTGATAGATCTATTTTGTTTTGGTGGAGTGAGATGTGGAAGAAGGGAAATGAAAGAGGGAGGAATAGAAGAGAGGGAGAGGAAGGGAGGGTGCCTGCAGGTTGGTAACGCTTCAATGGGCTCACGCGTTGCAGCCCATCCCTCTTGCCCCCACATGCTGTCTATCATGCCCTCGATGTCGATGCCCGCTATGCATATCGGGTGGGCCACACTAAGGAGACACGTGTTGGTCGAGGGTTGGGCATCTTTGTTGGGTGCTGATGTTTTGAGAATTTCTATACATCCCCAGTAAGATTTTAGCTTACATACCTTCCATATTTTAGATCAGTATTATTGTAGATGGATGGACAATTAGCAATGTGTACGGCACTTGGCGTAATTAGTTAGATTAAAAGATGGGCAGCAACTAATTATTTTGAATCTTACCTTAAAATTCATTTTGCTCTTAAACTCCTAGACCATTTTCGATTCTGTTTGAACATTGTGTTGTAAAAAATAAATACAAAGATGCCATATCATTTTAGTTTTTTTTCTTACTAGCAAGAACGCATGTGCGACACGCACATTCAATAGAAAATAAGACTGCATAACACTACACAAGATCAAGCTACCTATTTGCACAACAATTGTTTATGTTATAAGCATATACAGTACACGTTTAAAGGATTCAAATTCAGCTGCCCTTCAAACAAATAAGGATCAAAATTCAGCTGACATGCAATGTCACGGTGGCAAAAATTGTTGTTGATCAAATACCGGGTGGGGGTGGGGAACATGAGAAGATTGGAGTTCTTCAACTCGCACGTACACAAAAAAAAGAAGAATGTCTGAAGAAAGATGTATGTCTTTACAATAAACTAGCAAGAACGCACGTGCGACACGCCCGTTCAATAGAAAATAAGATTGCATAATGGATAGTTGGTTAGAGACCGTGTTGGTTACGAACTCGACGATTCCATACTATAGACACGGGCGAGGGAGGCGGAAGGTTTGACGAAAAAAGGCATGACAGGAGGGATCACTACGAGGGATAGTGTTTCAATGACTGGTGGGTCCGTCGGATGTCAAAAGTTTGATGAAAAAAGGCCTGAAAGATGGGGTCGCTAGAAGGTGTAGTGTTTTAATGACTCGTGGGTCCGTCGGTTGTCAAAATTTTTGGATCTTTATAGTATAGATATATATTCGGTAATATAAATATTATGAGGAATTGAATTACATATGTTTGGAAGGCAAAAAAAATTCCAACCTGCATACAAGGACGACAATTTTTTTGCACGTCAAATAAATCCTAATATATTTGGAAGGTAAAAAAATTAATTCCTATTTGTATAAAGCGGCGACAATTTTTTTCCCGTAAAATTAATCCTCAAAATAAACACCTACATGTGGGACCAAATAGAGAGGTATGGTTAAAAAAGGCTTGGTAACAAGGCAAAACGACAAAAACACTCCATCATCAAATTTTACATGGGGGTTTGGTCATTCTTTTTTTTGTGTCAAAATTTGTGCTTACATGTGGGTCCAAATAGAGAGGGTATGGGTAAGTTTTCTAGTAAAAGGGATTTTCAGTTGTCTAGAATCTTTATAGTATATACTAGGTATGCGCCCGTGCGTTGCTACGGATAAAAAAAATTCCTTCCATGAGCATCAATTTATATGAAATATAAAAAGCTAACATTTTAGTTCTCAGGATATTTTAATGTAATGAACTAATGGCCAAATTAACTTAATTTTATCACCTCTGCGGCAAACGGCGGTCCGCAAAAGTCTTCCCTTTTTGCCCGTCAGATCAAATGTTGGACCCATGGATGTGTTTCCGTTGTGCACAACGTGGTCGTTGGCTCACTAATCACTTCCATATATCTCTCCCTTGCCGGTCCCTTCCAATTCGCTCCATGCCGTGCGTATCTCACCGCCGTCCCTGTCCTGAACAGATCACATTAACCAAGAGTTAACACAATCTGTAAAAGTTCAGAGTTGTTTCATCAAACATAAAAGGAAAATCAGTAAATACAACTTAGAACTCTTGAACTGATTAAACGCTTGATCGAGCCACCAAAGATTACAATTATGACAAAAGACATTTGTCACAGGACTTTTTTTTTGACTGGGACACAAGGTCATCCAATAAAGAAACCTTTTTGAGAACCAAAATTGTTACGGATATATTATAGTCTAACAAGCTTAACACGGTTTCTTGCCCTTCTTTATTTTTTAGAAAAACTTCTCACAAATTATATTAAAACCATTAACATCCAAAAGCTCTATCTTGATTCACCATTAGCATCCAATAGCTAAGCTACATGTCAACAAGAGCCAATCAGACTTGTATGGAACAAAGTGATGGTAATGCATTCGCTCAAACTAAAAAAAGTCATAGCAATGCATCACATCAATGTGTTCCATTCAGATATTCAATATGATATCATGCAAGCGGCTGGTTAGTGTAATGTTACATTTTTCTTGATTTATGATTGATGACAAATAGATTGAGTGACACAAATACCAACGTGTGACTAAAACAGTTCATATCTGTGAAGATAAAAATAAGATGGTTGAGGGCTCAGACTCCCTATAACACGGCCATCATCATGTTCTGCAGGCCATCCCAAGCTTTAATCCTATTCTATCATTGAGGGCTCATCTTCAGTACGATTGTGCATTGAGGAAGTCACAGAGAAAGAGACTACCAGGGTTGCGAGGGATGCAAACTGCAGAGAAGAAGGTGATCTTAATGTTCAATCCATGCATGTAACACAAATCCATTTAGTAATTGTTAACTTTCAGATTTCAGAATGGATATAGAATATGAAATTATGAGATACAAGCACTAATCCCTCCCCTTGATGGATGGAAAAATAAGCAGGGTCCTGTTAAATAAAATGACCAGATGCCATCCCGTACTTCACCCAACACAAAGAATGTCTTCTATACTTGATCAACAGAAAGGATGTCATCCCGTGCTTGATCAACACGAAGAATAAACGTTTTTCAATCCTAAAACAACAGAGCAGAGCGATTATGGATGGATAGGAATGATCAAAAACTTTCCCATGAACTGACTATGGTGACAAGCCCAGAGCTTAATTAGGGTTAGAGTGGCAAGAGCACTAACTGTAGAATGTCCAAACATGAAGCCTAGCTGGGTGAATGTAACAATTGATGACCAAAAATTAGTATTAATCAGCTGTAATGATTAACTATTTTTTTTTGTCTTCATTGCATTGAAGAACAAATCATGTCCTCCTTTTAGGATCAGATAGCCCTTTAAAATAAAGCAGACATGCATCTCAATCTTAAATTAAAAAATACGACAAACATTCACCAACAAAACATAATGTTTAGAGAAAGAGAGATCAGAGCCTTATTCCTACGGGGATCCAAAAAATGAAACATACTGAATACACAGTGGAGATTATAGAGAGGTGGAGAAGCAGGCTTCATTCCCTACAAGTATCAAAACATTGACACTGTAAAAACAAATATTTTTGTTTACACCAAAATGCATGTCAATTCTGGATTATTAACATAAGATATATGTATTTTTCAACTCTAAAGCATCATATAAACAAGAAACCCTTAGGACAGTTCATAAAGAACTAAAATTCATAGCCGGAGATTATTGGTATAGAGCAATCTTATACCTGGTGGAAAGAGCATAGTCAATTACCCTTTGTCTCTTTATGGCACCATCATGCCTCATGTTTACCTGTCATCTTAGGCCATCCACTGTATCTCAACGGTCACACCATCTTGCCTGCAATGTGAGGCATGTCATCCTAACGTCCAAGCATAACAAAAACATCATAGTATTATCCAAACCCTTAAAGAAATATATTGGTCAGTATATTAGTTTTTTTTTCTGATAACATATTCAATGGCAACCCTGTTAGCAAAAGTCCCAAGGAGAAGAGGGGCAATCAAAGGTAGCACAAATGTACCAAAAATGAAAATTCTGAATCACAATGCAAATGTACGAAAAATGAAAACTCTGATATATCATCTTGTGGTAATTGTACTGACGAACTAAACCAAGGAGATACTTTCTATGAAGTTGTAGGTACAATATATCTGTCTCCCTTTCAGTTTTGGGCATATGCATAATCCTATCCGATTTGCGAAAGCTGTAGGAACGTTAGCATTTCTGTGTCTAAATGTGTAGTCCATTAGTTCCAACTCTTCGAAGAATATGCTTTGCTGCTTGCAATTGCACATATATAGCATCTACCAAGTTTTTCACTTTCTGCATTTTACCAAAAGGAACTGTGAAAAAAATCAGACAAGGAAAACTTCAATTCGTACTCCATCTATGTGCTAAGTAATACAGTCACACTTGGCATGAGTCAAAGTATTTGGGTTCTGAGATCGAAAGAAAGATAGAAAGATACCTGGTCTACGACTAATAATTCAGGAAACAGATCAAGATCACTTGGGCTCGAGCTCGCCCAGGGCCAGTGGCAAGCGGCCTCCTCCGCGCTGCATGGCACCGATGTATCGAAGCTGCCGCGCCGGATCTGTGCCACCCTGTCCTCCTCGGCTCCGAGCTGCACCCAGCCTGATCCACCCACCCCGCCCTTTGCCAGAGCTCCCGCATTCCCTTCATCCAGGCAGCCTTCAGGTCCAGTGCGCTCCGGAGTTTCACTCTGGGGTGACAGGTCCATTAGTACCTGCACGGACCATTAATTCACCAAGCAAGCTGCCAACACATAAAAAAATATACAGCTTCACAAATTGGTTGACACACACAATTCAATATGCAATATAAGACAGAGGCAAAAGAAACAGTAAGAAGATTAGATTTAGTGCAAGTGCTATAATCGAAGCAGTTCTGCAATGTTTCATGGAAAACGAAAACGAAAGCAGTTCTGCAATGTTTCATGGACAAGAAAATGGAAGTAGTAAACGAAAATGAGGATTTCTAGAGGTTGTGGATTCCTTAATGCAAATTGTTCACTAATGCAAACAGTAGAAACTTCTTGCTTGCTTCAACGATCATAATTAAGATGTGCTATATTCTTGGTTTGTCAGGTTTTTTGGCAATTAAAATTCAGAGCTTTACTCTGGGAATAACCAAGTAAATGAGTATCACCAGGGAACCTTGACAGATTTTAATCAAGCTCTGTTGTCAACCAAGTGAAACCATGGTACATGAGACAGACAGTAGTATCCTACATTCCTACATATAAGCAATTGACTAAGAATGCAAGGTATTGAAACACAGCTAGGGACAATTATTTAGGATGATTAACATCTGCCAGTCATCACATACAGACATACTGCAGTCTGGCCAAATTATAATGCAAGAACTGTAATACAGTCTGGCCAAATTCAGGTCCCTCCCCTGGCACTTTGTAAGTTACCTACCCCAAGTTAACCTAAGAAATCCAGTAGATTTGGCAAGGACAGAAGCAAGAACCTTAACAGTTTCTGTGAGACGCTGCAATAGTAGTAAAATAAAGGAGCCTCCATATGAGGCCGCCGGAAAGAAGGGACAGCGTCGCTTCTGGACTACTCACAATGCCCGTGGGCATGGATGAGCTTGCCCTGCAGGTAGTCCATCGGGGAACGCCAAGGCCGGCTCACAG
Source organism: Echinochloa crus-galli (assembly GCA_900205405.1). Taxonomy (NCBI): domain Eukaryota; kingdom Viridiplantae; phylum Streptophyta; class Magnoliopsida; order Poales; family Poaceae; genus Echinochloa; species Echinochloa crus-galli. The sequence goes on along the minus strand of OAMR01001117.1, from coordinate 166,598 downwards.
GGCGCGCCAACACCTGTGCTGGTTGGTTTCTCCCTCTCGCTCCTTCTTCCTCCTCTTCTCCTGCTGCTTGGTGGGCAGCACAGCACCCCGAGCAGGCGAGCGGTGGGTGGTGGCCCATCATAGCGACCCAGGAGCGCCCGGCAAGGGGAGGGCCGAGGAGGAGGAGGCCGCCGCCGCCGTTGCAGGATGGGTGGGACGAGCCTCAGCTGGAGCCTGGACTTGCGGAACAGGCGAGCCATCGCTGCGGCGGCGGTGGCCTCGCGGCTTTCTTCTTTCTCCCTCTCTCGCTCCCTCGCCGCGACGGCGAAACAGGCGAGCCATTGCAGTGGTGGCGCAGGTAAAGAGACGCGTGATTGGGGGAGGGCAGAGCTAAAAAAAAAACCAAACATACAAGCGACCGCGGAGCTTACATGTCTTACTACTCAGAAGTTTTAATTTGTTTTGAAACTTTGCGCATCAATAGCATTAAATTATTGATGAACTGTTCCAAAAGTTGACATTCAAAAAACTTTTGTAAAAATTCACATGTAAAAAAACAAATTTCATCCATCCTGAATTGTCCTCTAACGGCTAAAATTTGTTTTTTATGATTTTTTATAAAATTTGTTTGAATCTTAACTTTTGATATAATTCACATCTACTTGGTACTATTGTGTGTGTAAAGTTTAAAAAAATTTAAAATTATTTAGTGCGACATGCAAGACCGAACGTATAAGCTCCGCGGTCGCACGTGTGGTTTGTATTGGGAGGCGGCGGCGACGGCAGCGGTTGGAGGGGTCGTTGGGTTTCGTGGGACGGTGGGAGAGAAATGGAGGTGAGGGATGTGGGCGCTTCGGTGAGAACGGTTTTTTTCCCTGCATCGTGGACACACATTCTAGAACGGATGCCGCTACATTTTACCCTCGTTGTTGCGAAAGGCAAACATATTTACCACTTTCGCTCGTGTGGCACGCCAGCGCAGCTATCCACGTTGGATCGAGGGCACCCGTGTGTATAAAATGTCTCTCATGCCCTTTTATCCCCTTCCTCTTTTCTCTCCACTATCACTTACAAGTGGGACCCACATGTCAGGTCACCTTCAACCTCCACCCGTGTTACGCTCGCCCCGCGCGCCCGCTGCCGTGCGGCCGCCAAGCAGTAAGAAAGGAGAGGCTCCGCAGGCGGCCGTGCCTCTCCCCCACGCGAAGCTCCTCGTGCAGCCGGCGACCGCGCCCCTCCCTCGCTCGGAGCTCTGGCGGCCGCAGCCCTCCCCCTCCCCCGCGGCCACAGACGGATGAGGAAAATGAAATTGCAGCATTCCAATCCATTGATTTGTAAAATCGGATAGTAAAATCAGTTTACAAAAGACCTACGAAGCTTCCGATGTGAATAATTGAGACCAAACTCAATATGGGTGACTAAATTTGTCGGTGAGCATTAGGTGCGCTTCTGCGGTGCAAGGAAGCAGTAGACACCCGGGTCCTCCCTCGCGACGGGGCTAGCGTGGGGGTGGACGAACTTGCGGCTTCTCCCGCGGGCGAGGCGCCTAGCAGCCACTGCAGCAGGCGTGTGGAGAGCCGGTGCCGGAGTGGCGCGCCGTTGAGTGGCCCGGCGGCTCTGCTCCGCTCTGCCCAAGCCACTGGCACTGCCGGCCTAATCCACCACACACGCACCACCACAACGCTTGTGCTGCCCACACGAGGTTGTCGCCTGCATGTAGCCGTCGCCTGCTCACCCCGCCATCAGCCTCGACGTCTGCGCTTGTGCCTCGCCTCGTGCTAGGTCCGAGCTGCCGCGCCCCACCGTGCGCCATGGCGTGGGGAGCTGTCGCCGCGGCACTCCCCCTCCCCAGTGCGGCTGCGGAGACGGAGACGGACAAGCGCTTGGCGTGGAGCCCGTACAAGGAGGAGATGGTGCAGGCGCGAAGCCGTGCTGCTGTGCGGAGCCGGAGACGAGGGCGACGTGACGAAGGTCCGCGTGCGGGCGCAGGCGGGAGAGGAGAAGGTCCAGGGCCTCGGCCCACATGAGCGGCGGTGACACGATGCGGCCGCGCTCGGCGAGGTCCCGGCGGATGCCGCTGCGGGTGCCGTGGTGCGGCAGGTTGGAGTCGTCGGGAGGCGGAGCGAGCAGCCGCCGGATATACCGGAGACGGAGAGGAGAGGAGACAGAGAGCAGGTCCAGCGGCTATATCGGGGGCATCCAGGGTCATCTGCCACCCCACCCCCCCTGGTCGCCGGAGCCAGCGTGGATAGCTGATCTGGTGTGCCACGAATGCTAATATGGTATTTTTGTAGCGCGTATCTTCGTTACGTGGTAAAAATGTAGCAACATTCATTAGGCTGCTGTTCGAAGAATGACCATTCATTATAATGGTAAAAAGTTAAATATCCCTTCATCTAGCATTCTAGCAGGAAGACAATTGCAATTTTAAAATTTAAAACGTTATGTTTCGTAGTTTTACCATTTTTTAATATTGTCTTTTTAAAAACAGGACTTGAAACGTTGTTCTCCTATTTTCTATGCCAATTTTCTATGGCATTAGGTATATTTCTCTTCTTTTTTAATCAAAATACATGTATTTCCTCCTGAAGGACGGTTTTGCCTCTCTACTCTTTTTGTTTGGGATCCAATCTCAGCCTCAGCGGCAGCCACAACCACAACGGACTGCTGGGCGGCTAAGGACGGGAGACGCTCGTTCTCTCTCGAACCCTCTCAGCCGCTCCCTGCCCTTTCCCATCGGCCCCCTCCCTCCCATCTCCGGCGAGCTTGCTCCGGCGAGCTCGTCGCAGTGGGAAGGAGTGGGGCCCCCTACTCCATGTAGTATAGTTTTTTTCTTGCTCCTAGTAGTATTGCTCGTTGTAGTAGTTGCTAGCCGCATGCTTCGACCGGAGCTCGTCGTCGTTCTCGCCGTCGTCGCCGTGGTTCTCCTCGGCCACCTCGCTGCCGCCGTCGACGCCTTCGAGGTATGCCTAAATAATCCTCCTCCCTCCCTCCATCTGCCGGATCTTGTTCCCTCCCCTCTTGCTTCCTGTTCGCCTCGCCCCCAAGATCCGGTCTCCACTTCCGCCACCACCAAGCCCCAAGCAGCTACTCTTCAATCGGCATCGAGTTGGCTCAACGCTCTCCGTCATCGTCTCGGTAGTGAGCCTCCCACCGGCTCTGTGGACGGCGACCTTCTTCTCCCCGGCGACTGCTCTTGCAACTTCATCCATGGTTCGCCGGTGATGCTCTTAATCGACGTCGTCCGCATCCACTTCAAGCCTACGCTTCGCGAGGCCCTTCCGCTCATATGGCTCCACGCGGCTTTCGCCGCTGCAGCTGTCCGCCGGCGATCTGCCTCCGGTGACGGTTTTGTGTTTGGGTCCTTTGGACCTCGATGTATTTGGCTCCTTTGCCAAGGGCCTTGTTGTAAGAATGCTGCTTGAATATAATAAAAAAAAAGAGAGTTCTTGGTCAAAAAAAAAATCTCAGCCTCAGCGACCTGATTAAAGCGAAGGTGGCCACGCCGCCGCCGCCAAGGTTGCGGGAGGATGAAGGCGCATCATAGATGGTTCCGGTGGGCCCGAGAAGGGTGGAGATACGTGTATTTTGATTAGAAAAGAAGGGAAATGCACTTTATGGCATGGAAAACCAGTGGACAACGTTTTGAGGCCTGTTTGTACGAAAACGATTTATGAATGGCAAAACTGCGAAGCACAATGTTTTGAGTCCTAAAATTACAATTTTCTTAGCCCTATGCCGCTAACGGGTACTCTCTCCGTTTCAAAATGCAGATCGTTTGACTTTTTTAACTTTAAGTTTGACCGCTCATCTTATTCAAAATTTTATACAAATTATCATATTTTTATGGTGGTTGCTTTATTAGTAAAAAATCTTTAAAATCCCTTAAATTTGACTATATTTTCATAATTTTTTATAATAAGATGAATGGTCAAACTTTTGGTGTAAAAAAATTCAAACGACCTGTATTTTGAAATAGAGGCAGTAATTCCGAACTAGGTTTTCATGACTTCATAGGATTTCATTTTTTTTTGAGATTACACAGTACAACGCAGACGCTCACACACGCACGCACACTCACCCCTATGAATACACGTACGCAAACCCTATCCCTATGAGCACCTCCGAAGGACTGAGCAGAGCACCGGCAGAGAGATTCCCGAAGTCACCATTGGCATCTCGTTGTCAACGGAAACGCAGCTTACCACTTAACGCATAGCACCGGTAAATCCTGGTAAATTCCAGTAAAAGGTGCGAGCACCAGTGACATGCAGTATCGCCACAACTACGCCTCCAACAAGACGATCCAGGACGACACCATTGTTGCTGGCTGCCAACGAAGCCAGGCCGGGCTTTCACCTGCCGTCAGCCCATCACAAACAATGTTCAGAATTTTGGTCAAAAATCGTTCCTACCGGTAGTGACCGGTACGTGATATTACCAGTTACTTTTCAGCTAGATTTTGTCTAGTAGTTCAAATATTCAGTCAAAAATTGTTCAAAATTTAAAAATTTCGGACGAAAATCAACCTACGGTCTTACTTGTCGTTCTTTTGTCAATCCGATATATTTTAAACACTGATCACAATACCACTCTTTAAAATGAAAAAGGAGCACCATACGTTTGCGAAATTAACAAGGCTATATTTGAGGCAATGCATCTGCACCGGACACCTGTCTTTGTTGCCGCTCCTTCCATCGGGCGTGCATCCTGGCCAGCGTCCCCCGGAACCTGGCGAGGTCCAGGGTCACGTTCTGGCCGCGCAGGTACACGTGCTCCACGAGCTCCCACTCCTTGGCCCCCTGCTCCCGCCTCGCCCTCGCCGGGTCCGCCACCACGACGTGCCCCGCCGGGTACCTCCGGCTCAGCGAGCTCTCCGCCGCGCCCACGTCGTACTGCTCGTACCCGAGCCCCATCCTCTCCGCCGGCACGCCGAACAGGTTCCGCGACAGCAGCGAGATCCCCAGCGGCGCGATCTGCGCCACCGCCGCCCGCCCCGGCCGCAGGAACAGCAGCGTCGTCAGGTCCGCGCCGTGCACCCCCGCCAGTGCGTCGCAGGAGCTCACCGCCGCGTACGCGGCGGAGAGCGGCGCGCCGGTGCCCGTCTCCATGACCTCGACGTCGAACCCCACCGACGCCGCCAGCCGCGCCACCGCCGCCTGGTTCTCGATAACGCGCCGACCCTTGCGCGACACGATCCCAAGCCGCGGGCGGCTGATGTCTTGATGGGGCTCGTTGCCGTACGCGCTGGCGAGGAAGCGGTGGAAGTCGGCGATGGTCTTGTTGTCCCGGAGTCGGGTGGAGTTGACGGAGAGGTAGTCGTGGTAGCGGGTGCCGACGATGGAGCCGGGGAAGCAGTGGGTGCGGCTGTCCCCGAGCAGGTCGACGACGCGGTGGCCGGAGACGCCGGCGAGGAGCTCGGCGTACGCGGCGGCCCAGCGCGGGGTGTGCGCGAGCACGGCGAGCACGACGCGGCGGCGGAGGTGCTGCGCCGTCAGCCACAGCGGCAGGAACCCGTCGTTGAACACGTGGAAGAGGTTGTGGCTGTACCCGCCCGCCGTCACGACGTGGACCGGCGCGTCGTGCCGGACGTCGCACCGGTGCCGCTCGCCGGCCATGGCGGCCTCCTCCGGCCGGGCCACCCGGAGCCGCACCTCGTGGATAGTCTTGGTGATGTAGCCGTCCCACTTGCGCGTATATGGCCGTATCCGCTCCTCCGCCACGGCGGCTGCGGCAGTCGCCGGCGGCGGGAAGAGCAGGAGCGAGAGGGACGCGGGGTCCGTGCGCACGTCGCCGGCCATGAAGCAGACGTCAGAGTGGTAGTCGGAGCGGTCGCAGCAGATGGTGTGGTCGGGCAGCGACGAGCACGGTGAGCCCACCTCGTTGTCGAGAACCTGCTTCTTCACCGCGCCGCCGTCCTCCCGATCCACATCGCCGCCGCCGCCGGCGACGTGATCCAGTCCGAGTTGCACGGGCGACGACGCGTTGCCCGTCGAGCTGCCGGGCGCGAAGAAGCCGACGGCGGCGCCGTAAGGGGCCGGTGCGGAGAAGAGGCGCGGGGCGAACAGGATCGCGCAGAGGCCGGCGACGGAGAGCACGAGGAAGAACTGGACGCCGGCGAGCGCCCATCTCCCCTTGGTCTTGACGGCCGCCGCCGCCGCCGCGTCGTCGGCCATGGCAGCCTGCTTCTTGCTCCCTGACACCTTCGAGACCGTCATGCTACACTACACTGCCCTACGTTGAAGCTGCTCGACGGGTCAGTGAGTGAGTGAGTGAGTGTGAGTGAGCCAAGCTAGGGCGCCGGGAAGTAAGTTAAGTAAATGAGATCGACCGGGGTGCCGCCGCGCCGTGCGGCGGCTCACCGACGCTTCTGCCTTGTCTCTACTCCGACACGGTTGCGTGAGCACGGAAGACGATGCGTCGATGCGCAGGTAATAAGGACCAAGCTGATGATATACTGATGTTTCTTCTTCTTTGAACAGAGCGTAAGCGGCACGATCCAGTTGACCGGCCGGCGACGCGGCGGCGGCCATCCCGTCGGCAGGCCAAGCGGGATCCACCGGCCGGCGGCAGAGCCGGCATGCGCGTCACGTGTCCCCTGGCGCTGGGCGCTGGATGGCTGTCACGTCGCGCGCACGTACGAGGTATATATAGAAGAATTCGCAAGTGGCTTTGGCGTGATCTCGATCGCGCGCTCACGGATCGAACTATCACTTCCTTGGGCGCCGATGATCGGTGGCTGCTGAGGTTTTTCTCGGACTGTTTAGGATCTGGGGTGTCCAATTGAGTGTAGTGCACGCGATCGGATCGGGCGTCCCGGCCCCATGTGCAGAATAATCCAAATTGTAGTCCGATCCGCGCATTTTATGATCCCGGGGTGATATTTTTAGTGAATTTTTGGGTGGCGCTCCAGCTTTGAGATGTCTGCAAAGTAAATTAATGGCCACCATCGCATGTGTTTCTAACAAGCTGAGAAACTGTTGGGTGAAAGTTGAGTGAAAAATGAACTGAAGTTATCTTCGACAAATGTCATACAACTCAAGCTCCGGGAATTTCCAGCTCTAACTCTATAATACTACTGCATCTGTTCCAAATTACTATTCGTTGTTGATTTTTTTTATAACGTTTGACCATTCGTCTCATTCAAAAAATTATGCAAGTGTCATTTCTTTTATTTGTGCCTTACTTTAGATCTAGATGACACGGTCTAGTAAGTTTAGGGACTCAAATATACATTTTGAGAGTTTGGGGACCTAGATGACACCATAAAACAAGTTTATGGACCGCTCATATATTTTACTCTATTATATACTTTATGTATGACTTATTTTTTCGTATATTTGAATTTTTTAATAAGACGAATGGTCAAACGTTGTGGAAAAAAGTCAACAATGAATAGTAATTTGGAACAGAGATAGTACATAGTAATATAATCTACTACACACTAAATTTAAATGCTTTATATATTTATATTTAATCATTTAATCTAAATCTAAAAATGAATATCTAAATGTTTATCTCCATAGGTGCATGCTATTTTCCAACTGTCCAAGTTCCATCTTGATAGTCGCAGATACATCGAAATAACGTGTCCTGGTCGAGACAAAAACAAAGGTACACCTAAACAGTATATATATAAATATTGGTACGTTGCGTTGCGTGAACAATAGGTCTTGAAATTCTATACTATATTATTCTATATTCTTGCTTTTATATATTAATCCTAATTTATTAACGTGTTGCAAGGTGGATTGCGTAATTTGCGCTCCTAGGACTTGCTCTCAAATTTTAAATTTATGAAAATTTGTAGTGCCACTGTGCGGATTGAAGTGAACATGCATGTAGCGACTAGCAGCAACTCCCTCGACGAAGATCATGAACAACAATTGGTACTACTTCCAAAATAACTTCGTAATCTCACATAGGCCCTGTTTAGTTCCCGGTCACATCATCAAACTTCTAAAAATTCTCTCTAAAATTCACTATTCACCTATCACATCGAATCTCTCTCCTCATGCATAGAGTACTAAACGTGGGTAAATAAAAAAACTAGTTACATGGTTTTGATGTACACGACGAGACGAATCTTTTAAGCCTAGTTAGGTCATGGTAGGACAATGTTTACCACAAACAAACGAAAAGTGTTACAGTGTCCGATGTGACTTTTTCACCTCACTTTTTACCTTTTTTCAGAAACTAAACACCCCCATTATATTCAAAACTGCTGGTGTTTACAGACGGGACTTAGATCGAACCATTAAATATCCATGGACGGAGCCGAAATAGCACATGCTATTTTCTAATTAGGAATGGGAACAATATGGATGTGTATATTTTTCTGAATTAACTTTAAAAATTAGCGGCTCAGTCCTTTCAGTAATAGATAACGTGTTGATGTCAACCAAATGTTGAATTTGTGGTATCTGTCAATCTCTAGAAGATGCTTATGTAAGTGTCTATATATGTGTGTATTTTGTTTTGCGACAAATTAAAATGGCCCTTCGCTGTTTAAGTGTTTGAATCAATAAGAATTCCTGGGATGAGGGCATCCTAAGCATTGTTGGCTTCCCCACCATTTCGTTATGTGAGCGCGTATGCTTGTGGACAAAGTGAAATCAGTGTTTGGTGAATTGCACCACTGTGGTAAACTTATCTTGCATCTGGGATTGCTAGCTTTACCAACTGTTCTGCAAATTGGGTGATGCTATGAGAATCACGGTTAACACAGGCACACAGCACCTGCAATAGGAAATGGCCAAACCTGAAAGGAAAACTGAGCCCAAATGGTACTTTACATATGCGTGCCGCTGGAAAAAATCAAGAAAACTGAAGTTTATTGGTACTCCGGTGCCACAAAAGAAGTCCTTCTAGGCTGGACGGCGAGTGCACAAAAAGAAGTCCGTTTGCACACGAAGAGGGAGTTTTGGACGTCCTTGCCCCTGCGTAAATGGGCATCGGGACCCTCGTCACCTGTTCGATGCTCCGCGTATTTAGGTCCTGTTTGGATATCCATGACTTTTTTTAGGCGACTTTTAGGGACTAAATTTTAGTCAGTTGTCCTGTTTGGTTGTAGGGACTTAAAGTGACTAAATGTAACTAGTTGGCTTGCATAAAGACCATACTACCCCTCAAACCTTGCCCCTCTCTCCCACGCCGCGTCGCCCCTCTCCTCCCCCGCGAGCAGCTTGCCTCGCCGAGCCGCCGGAGGGCACCGCCGCCGCCTTCGCGAACGCCCGCACGCTGCGCCTCCGGCCCGCCCGCCGCCGACCGCCGCACGCCACGCCGCCGCACTCCCGCGTCGGTGCGCCGTCGGTGACCTGGATCGCCGTCCTCCGCCGCCCCCGCCGCCGCACCTCGCCGGCTCCGGCTCCGGCTCCTCCTCCTCCTCCGCCGAGCTCTCCGACGGCGACATCGAGCTCGCCAGCGAGAACTACGCCGCCACGAGGGAGTACTTCCGAAGCGTCGTCGACCGCAGCAGCCGCTACGACAGGACCGACGTCGGCGACGCCGCCGCGGCCGTCGCCATGTCCGCGCTCCGCCAGCGCGGCCTCGCCATAGTCCGGCGGCGCGCCCTCCTCCACCAGCCGGCCCTCGCCACCGCCAGGGGCGGGGAGCCCCGCCCTGGCCGCGTCCATCGCCACGCTGCCCGGTCTGCCGCTTCCGCATCCCCTCCGCCGCCGCGGTACCCGAGCCCGAGGGGGCCGCGCCGGAGGAGGAGGGCTCGTCGCCCACGCGGATCACCATCCGCTTCACCACCACCGCGCGCCGCCGTCGCCACCTCCTCGGTGCGCCGTCGGTGACCTGGATCGCCGTCCATGGCCGGAGATCCGTGGTAGGAGGAGGAGTGCGGGAGGAGGATGGGATTACGTTGGGATGCGGAACAGGTGGGGGTGTAAATGAGGGTAGTGGGGGAAAAAGTCAGTAGAAGTCCCAAGAAGTCACCAAAATGGGACTTATGGACTTATGGGTTAGGGACTAAAGTTTAGTCCCTTTTAGTCACCCTGTTTGGCATTTTGGGACTAAAAGTGACTAAAGTTTAGGTGATTAAAAAAAAGTCAGGGTATCCAAACAGGGCCTTACTCCCCAGCCTCACCCGCCTCGCATTCCCATGCAAAAATTGCAACGAACGGCAAAAATCCGCACCATGAAAGAGTCGAACTCGCGACCACAAATTAATAGTGCATTGGGCTGCGATCCGCTAGCCAATCGGCCCAGCCGTCGCTGGTGCTCACAATGCACCTATAATGCTATTTATTAGGGGCAAATAAGGAAAAAAATACCCTAATAAATGACTCCTTGGTATGGGTAATCTGGTCTTAAGGGACTTCCTTTTAGGCACCGGAGGGAGTACACCTGACACTCTGACAGGACTACATACCAAAATGCTGATACCTTACCACCAAAAAGCACATAACAGTAACATAATGATAAGATCTTTGGAAGCAATAGTGCCCCATCACACTTAAGAGCTCAAGTGCAGATCTTTTACGAGTAAATAACTGAAATCAAAACTATTCATACCACGCAGCTCAAGAGCACAAGTACATATCTTTTGCAAGTGAACCAAGAAAACTGAAGTTTGTTGTCACAGCATCATACATACCAGAACCATTCATTCCCTACCGACATCATATTCCAAGCTACCGAATTAAGCTGCTCTTTCTCTGCAATTTCATTCGCTGCCCAATCCCAATTCATACAGCAGATACACATTAAAGCAACGACGAGTTTGACACAAACAAGTCACACCTCTACAAGATAAATACCAGAACAGATAAGAATCAGCTCACAATCTCAGCCTACATTACAACTACAGTTCAATAAACTCATAGAAACGATAGATAATAGATTCATGTCAACAATGACGCAGCGACCTCAGAGAGGCTATGATCATTCAGCCTGGACCAGTGCAAAAATTGGCGTCTCGCTGGCAGCAGGTGAGTACTGGAGCCAGTCTTTTGCACAGACAAGTGCCTCCACAATCTCAGGACGAAGAGAGCTTCTGTAGTCATCGAGCATGCGACTTCCAGTTCCAGCAGTGAATATGGAGCTGCCACTGCTTACCATGGACATTGGAATGGCCAAGATATCACGGGCCAATTTAGACAGGGTTGGAAACTTGACTGTGTTCAGCTTCCACCAGTTCAGAATATCAAACTCCTGGATCCGTGGAGTGAGAGACTCATCCAGGTACTGTTCCAGTTCAGATTTTGAGGGCTGGCTACTCTGGATCTCAGAAAGGTACATATCAAAATCTAGAAGCCCATCACCAATGGAACCAGGAGCTCCTTGAACGTTATTCGCATTGGCCCGCCCATTATTCCCGTCACCTTGCTCAAGGTAGGCTGGGGTAAGTGGGAGTGGATGAGCCACATACTCCTTATACAACCCATGCATAGCGTCATTGACCACCTTAACGTAATCCGCAGCCTCAACCCCGTAGATTTTGGAGTAACTAAACTCAACAAGCTTCATCTTGAAACGTGGGTCCATGACAACAGCCATTGATAGCACAAGGTTGCAATCCTTCCAGTACTGTCAAACCTCTTATGCATATCCTTGGCCATGCTGCTGAAAATGGGATCTTCATGTCCTGTGCCATTTGTTAGTTCTTGCTGAATTTTCCAGGCTTCATGGAAGAAAAGGTTTGAAGTTGGGTTTGCTGCTGCCATGATGCTATCTGCAGAGTCATATAGCAGTTTCAGGTAAGTACAGGCAGCCTCAACTTTCTTCCAATCCTCTTCTGAAGGAGCTTCATCGTAGTCATCGTCACAAGTATCTAGTGTAGTGAAAGCCTGCTTATAATCCAAGGCAACCAGCAACATCAGATAAGTGGTGTTCCACTGGGTTGTGACATCCAGACAGAGCGTCTTGGTACTGGGAATCTCCAGCTTCAGAGCAATCTCAGCAAACTTATCTTCACGGGCAGAAGAAGCTTTTATGAATTTTATGCTTTCACGGATATTGTAGACAACACCATGAATTGAAGCAATGACATCCAGTGCAACAGCATTAAGGATATGGGCATAGCACCTCACAACAAACAGCTGTCCCTTGAGCATGAGATTGTTCTTGTTGGAGAGATGAGCCCTCAGATTTGCACTGTAGATGTCTTGTGAGGAGCATTTATTATCCAATGTGATGGTAAACAGCTTGTCCTTCATATTCCAGTCAGAAAGGCTCATGCTAATTGCTTCACTAAGTGCATTCTCTGAATGAGGAGAAGATACCATCATGAAGCTAAGCATTCTTCGGTGCACTTTCCACTCGTAGTCAATAAACTGCCCTGCAAGTGAAACATAGCCAAGAGTCTGACTCGTTGTCCACAATCCTATAGTGAGGCTGATCCTTCCAGGCACACTGTTCAATGCTTGCAGCAGGTTCTCTCTTTCTTTCTGATAAACTGCATACACCTCTCCCTCCATTGTTTCAACATCCACAATCTTGAAACGTGGCTGCATACTCTCAATAAAAGTGGCAAATGCCGGCTGCTGAACAATGTGAAGCGGGTAGTCATGCTGAATGATCATCTTTGCCAGGTATGAGCAACTGCGGTCTTGATCAAAAGCAGCATTTGCATAACCAGTATACCTGTAGCGTCTCTTGGTTGGTCGTTCCACACTTCCCTGACCATCATTGTCAGTACCACCAGCTGAAGGTAGTGTCAGTTTCTGCTCTTGACTCTTTATCATAGGACAAGAACCCAAGGTGATGTGCCTCTTGAGATGGCTAGTCCCAGCAATCTTTGAGCCAGAGCTGTAAGCAAAGGTTTGCCTGCAGCGCTTGCAACACGCCCTCGTGGCTCCTCCAGCGACGGCTTCAATGGTGAAGTGCTCCCAAACCAAGGAGTTCTTTCTCCTCCGTCTCCTTCCGGTCCGAGGTGTCGTTTCCTCAGCAACTACCAAATCATCGTTTTGGGCCAACTCATTACCTTGCCCTACTTCTTCACCTGGGGCCAACTTGTCACCCTGATCCAAGTCTTCAGCTTGGACTGATTCATCACCTTGGACTGCCTCATCATTGGTGGAAATGTTATCTTGTGCGAGCTGAAAGTCATTTGCAATTTCCTCCGCCATGCTGCTGATCCCCCGAAATCTGTCAGATATACCATGGTAAAATCAGAACGCCATCAGAAAGCTAAAATTGTACTGTAGATAATTAATCATAATTTCCCATAAGAAAAAGCATAGTCACATGCGAGCAATATTCTACACATATATCAATAATCAATGAGGTCTTTCACGGTGCTTCATGCTAGCATGTGGTAGTATATAGTATAAACTAGATATTAGCAAAGGTACGGTAACATATGTATAGTCAGATGCGCAGCCCCCTGAGGGCGCGATTGGTTCACTTATCCCTAGAGCGTGCCTCATAACAGGCATCCAGGCTCATGGTCATGGTGGCCAGGCCGACGGGTGTAGCAGCATGCAGTTTGGTTACCGTTCCATCCAACCAGACCGGATAGAGTTACGGATTGGTTGCCCTCCTGGATGAGCGACAATGCCATGTTTACCTGCACGCCTGCACAAGAGTTCATTGCCCGCACCGCGTGAGCCTAGCTCCGCAGAAACAAGCAAAATTTCTGCATTGCAGGAGCCAGGCTAGGAGAGTGCTTTTGCATCCGCAGGGCCAGGCCCAATAGCTGCTGCAGGCAACCAATCAAGGCTATACTGCATGCGGCGAGCCTGGATGGTCACATGTACAGGCAACCGATCGACACTTAAATGTTCAACAGAACCCTGTCCAAACGTGCACATATCTATGAACTCAAAAGCTGAAAAACATTATATCACGATGAGAGAGTGGCGAGCTGGCTGAGAGATCAAGGAAGAGATCACCGATGCTAAGTTTGGGAGCAGAGTAGAGAGCTTGCAGGAGGGAGATGATGGCCGAGAACTGGAGCCAAGACTAGCTACAGCTCAGCCATGCCAAACCATGGTTAACATTCCGATCCCTTGCAAAATCAAAGCACTACTGAATCTCCCAACAAATTATCCCTACTACTACGAGTGCTGAATTGTGTCCCCAGATCCCCTCAAAGGAAAAGCAAAAGGAATTGTCCTATCAGCAAGAACGACATGCAAAATATGAACTTCCAAAGACCCATCACTACCGGAAATCGGCTGTATGCCGTGTACCCGAATCTTTACCACGTGGCACACGGCAAAAAACAGGCACACGGCGTTCAAGGTATTTGCCGTGTGCCTGGTAGCCTGGCACACGGCATACACACAGGCACACGGCATAGCGGCATCTTTGCCGTGTGCCTCACGGCCGGCACACGGCAAAGCACCACGGCATGGGCCGCCGTTGCCTACCGTGGGCTTTTGCCGTGTGGCGGCCCAGGCCGGCCCACGGCAAAAACAAAGCACACGTCCTGCCGTGGCTTTTGCCGTGTGCAGCCCAGGCCGGCCCACGGCAAATAGAAACTTTGCCGTGTGTATTAAGCCGGCACACGGCAAATGTATAAAAAAAATTGTTTTTTCCCTTCCCAATTTTTCCTGGGATATACGTACTTAATGGTCAACTCTATGTTTGAATTTGGTGTTTTTTGAATTTGTTTTCTATATTTAGTTTTTTATTTCATTAGATGGATTGTTTGAAACTAATTCAAATTTTAACTACAAGTGTCTAGAATCTTGGAATATAATACAAGAAAAAAATGATATTCATGGTGTCCATCTAGATGTGAAGCTGTATCTAGGAAATGCGAAGAAATTTCGAGCAATTTGGCCACGAACCATAGTCGCGAACGTGCGGACACACTGTTTTAAAATTATATAAAAAGCAAATGGAGTCCGTAAATCTCAAGATTTGTCGTCAACCCATGATTTCATTCATAATGTCCGTGGTAAAAAATTTAGAAGCATTCGTGAAAGTTTTATTGTACGCTGCATAGTTTTCTTGTACGCTGCATAGAATCCAAACGTCTACAGAGAGATTCATAGAGTTGAGAAGGAATCTTCACATTTCGAAGCAAATCTAAGTTTGAATTTGGATTTGACTTCAACTTTTTTCTATATGCAGTAGACATGTTAAATTGCCTCGTGCCAAAATTTAGTTATTTTTTGGATCCGTTTGGTAATTTATAACTTTTTTGCCTTAATAGAATTTATTGTCATAATCATTGAAACACATGAAATAACAGTGTTTTTTGCAAAAAATTACAAATCATGATATGTTGACCCACTTTGGGAAGATAATCAATTAGTCAAAACTATTTTAACACGAAATAGTGGTGTAATTTAGGTACAAATTTCAAAAAAATGAAATTTTCAAATTTTGTCGTGGCCGCGACCGTGCGCCGCCACCCCGAGCCGTCCCCGCCGTAGGTGAGCACAATAAACACATGTCTGTCCGGCCGTCGTGCCGTTATGTCTGTCCGGCCATAGAGCCGTTGTGTATGTCCGGCCATCGAGCCGTTGTGTTTGTCCGGCCTTCGTGCCGTTGTGTCTGTGGTGCTTTCGTGCCCATGTTTTCTTGTAGGTTGGGGTTTTGGTTACCTCCCATTATAGGGGCGGTGCTGCCGAAATTTTGAAGTGACACACCCTATTTTCTTGTTTTTTGTTTGCAGGACCGGCTTCGTCCCTCCGTCGTCCCAGCCCCGACCGCCCCGTGGCTGCACCGACACGAGCCTCACCGCCTCGTCCGCCGTCAAGCCCTAGGTGAGCACATGCAACAGGCCATGGCCTCCGTATTTAATTCGTAGCATATGTAAGTTGTTGCACGCAACCTAGTTAGACGTCTCCCGTTCGAAAGAGATACGATGCCAGGTATGCAGGATTTTGCATATCTACGCCCGCATCTATTTCGAATTGTCCACGATTTTGGACAGCTCAAGGATCCGTACACGAGTTAGTTTTCATAGTTTATTCCGATCGGTGACAGCTTTTCGGCATCATCTCCCCGTTGTTCTCCGGATACACAATCTCCCCCTCGGGACGTGTATTTGGAGAATAGCGGGGAGGTGCTGCCGAAATTCTGTCCCGAATCGGAATAAACTATGGAAGCTAACTCGGCTACGGATCCTTGGTTGGGATTAGGACCTATCTATACCTATTAGAATGTAGGCAACATGTACAAGCAAATGATTTTTATATTGCTCGCTGATATGCAATAAAGGATGGATGATGCTTCCATATCTTTTCTGTGGGCCCGCTTTCTTGCCGAACGATGATGAAACTCCCGACCGCAGAGCGCCTTTGCCGAATGTTTTGAAGAAATCTGTCCTGCCGAATGGAATCTTTTTACGGAGCCTGGCCCACTCGTCAGCCTCTTTCAGGTGCCAATTTTTGGTGTTAACAGCCGTGTGGCGGCCCAGGCCGGACCACGGCAAAAACAGAGCACACGGCCTGACGTGGGCTTTTGCCATGTGCGGCCCACAGATTTCGATCCGGTCACCCAGCCCGTTGACCGAGATGTCGTCATGAGGTTTGGAGGAGGCAAGAAGCATGCCCGCTACTGAGTTGGCGACCCCCTTGTTGACAGGAGCAGCACTCCTAGTCTCTCTCAGATTCGAGCTCAGAGCACCAGCTCAAGCCCGGCCATACGCACAAGGCCAGATGCCGTCACGACCCAAATGGAGGCACTCCAGGTTATTTTATTTTCAATCGTCATTGATCTTTTCATATGTTTGTTTTGTATTCTAACATTTGATCAAATATTACAAGCCCAAATGGAGGCAAGATTCAGAGTTCGGGAGGAGGAGCAGCAGAGGAAGTGGGACCAAGAGAAGGCGAACTTGTTGGAGGAGGTTCGACGCCAGCAGGAGGCCGAGCGCAAGAGACTAGATGATGCCTGGGTGTACATCACTAGTCTGGGACGGCATATGGGTCAACCGCCGCCAGCTTACAGCCCACCAGCTTTGCCTCCACGGGGTGGTTCGCATACTCCTGTGAGTTACTTGAGCCTCTACTTTCATTTTGCTTTGCAATTAGAACGACAACATAGAGTGTAGTAGTGACCTAGGGAAGTACAATGACTATGAACTTAGGTGTTAGCTTAACACATGAAATAATTTTGAACTATATGCAGAATCAATCGGCGGCATCGTGTGAGGGGCCAGTTGCATGAGCGGGAGAAGCGTCGCCTTAGTACCCACCGGTCCAGATTTGTACGTGGCCTCCGCCGCCTGGGTGGGTGCCTAGTGTGCCGGAGCCGTGGTTGCAGCCTCCGTGGATGGCTATGGGGCCGGGACAGTGGGTGCCTGGGGCACCGGGAGAGACGTCGCAGCCGCCACCGCGACCGCCACCGCCACTGCCGGCCAAGTGAGTTGTTTGTGGACTTGGATGTATCAGCTCGACTTGTAGGACGTTATTTGCATTTGGACTAGTTTCTGGACTTGTATGGACTTGTACCATGTTGGTTTATGCACTTTTTATGCATTTGTGGATTATAACTGCCTGTGATGTGTATGGCGATGGTTATGGATGATATAATGTATGCCTGTGATGGTTATTGTGATATATTATTGCCTGTGATGGTTTTGTGCTGTTTTGGGGTCCCATTTACGGCCAAAAGGGAAAAAAACAGGGCCCTGTATGGTCACTTTGCCGTGTGCCAGTGGTCTGGCACACGGCAAAGTGACCACACGTGACACCTGGAACAGGGCCTTTGCCGTGTGCCCTGGGCCAGGCACACGGCAAAGGCCCATGGCACACGGCAAACCCTGGTCACTTTGCCGTGTGCCAGGCCAACCTTGGGCCTTTGTCGTGTGCCAGGCCCAGGGCACACGGCAAAGGACCTGTTCCAGGTGCCACGTGTGGTCACTTTACCGTGTGCCAGTGGTACAGGGCCCTGTTTTTTTCCTTTTGGACGTAAATGGGACCCCAAAACAGCACAAAACCATCACAGGCAATAATATATCACAATAACCATCACAGGCATACATTATATCATC
>OAMR01001117.1:123418-137097 GCA_900205405.1 Echinochloa crus-galli | reverse complement strand
CCAAAAAAAAAAAAATTCCTCTTCTCAGATCTGTGGTAGCCACAATGATAGCCCTCCTCTCCAAACTACAACGAGCCAACAACTCCTGCCTAAGGAGCACGATGAACATGAGTCAGCACAATCAAACCCACAGATCAGCCAGTGCATGGTCTTCTGCAGCGCATCAACACAGATTGTGCACGCAAATAGAATGAAACCCATCACATCATGTCTAGATCTAAATCTGGACGCATAGAACTCTTCCAAATCGCACTTCGGCATAACAAACAGCTTAGAAATATCAAACCTTGTGCGTTGTCCCGTACTAATCCGGTGGAATATAGCCCAAAGCCTTGAGTCTGCGCAGATCTACAAACCTGCAAGCGGAAGAAAATTATAACGCGATGGAAGAGACGAGCTATAGAGACATATGAGGAAGGGAGCTTGGATGCCAAGTTTGGGAGTACAGAGAAGAGAGCTTACACAAGCAGAAGGAGCAGGCGGTGGCCGAGATCTGAAGTGCCAAGTTTGGAAGCGGAGAGGCTCGGCCCAAGAAGCGCCCCAAGGTCGAATAAGTATTGTAGGTCTTTTTTTTATAGAGCGAGATGTAGAAGAGGGGGAATGGAAAAGGAGAAGCAGAGGAGGGGATGGAATGGGGAAGGGGGCAGAGAAAAAAAAACCAATTTGGTAACGTTCAATGGGCTCACGTGTTGCAGCCCATTCATCTTACCATGCATGCAGTCCTTACATGTGTGTGTGTGTGTGTCGTGTCCCAGGTGTCGAGGCCCGCTATGGCTGTTAAGTGGGCCATGCTCAAGTGACACATGTAGGTCAGATAGCTTTGGTGGATGCTTTGCTTTGTAGACATCTTCATTAGGATTTGAGCATACATACATTTCATTTAAAATTTTTAAGATCAGCATTATAGGATGGATAGCCAACAAGCCATATTGTGGACAATAATTGGTGCTACTTCTAAAATTATATTGTGTAATCACACATAGTTCAAAACGACTGGTGCCATCCGGGATTACATCGAACCATTAAATTTTGATGCATGGAAGTGGGATATGATATTTTTTTTAGAGATGAGTTCAATAAACGTTTGTAATTTTTAAAATTTATTTAAACTGTCACACCCCAAAATTTTCGAATTTTGGGATGTAAATTCTTAACATAATTAATACAATAATTTTTTCTCAATTTTCTAAAATTTTTCAAACTTTATTTAATTTACAGGGAATTTGTAGTCGAAAATTATATATATATATAAATAAAACTTTTTGCGAAAGATAAATAAAATGTTGTATGTGTTGCATTCATGCCGACTGCATAGTGTTTTGTTTGTGTGTGATTCAATTGGAATTTAAATTGGAAGCGGTGGGGCTAGCAGGCCGGCGCAGGCCAAAAGTGAGCAGGGGGAAAGTGGCCGCTGCAGAAGGGAAAAAAAAAAGAGTAGGAGGGCCAAATTCGGACGAGGAAAAAGTTAAGGGTGGAAAAACGGACTCGGGCCGCAGAAACTTTTCTAGAGCTCCAAACTAAGCGATTCAAATTCGAATTTAAACAAGCGCCGGGTCCTTTCACGGCGCCCAGCCCCCAAGCATGGGAGGGTCTTGGCCTGGTTCCTTTGGAACGCGCCGGGTCCTTTCACGGCGCCCAGCCCCCAAGCATGGGAGGGTCTTGGCCTGGTTCCTTTGGAACGCGCCGGGTCCTTTCACGGCGCCCAGCCCCCAAGCATGGGAGGGTCTTGGCCTGGTTCCTTTGGAACGCGCCGGGTCCTTTCACGGCGCCCAGCCCCCAAGCATGGGAGGGTCTTGGCCTGGTTCCTTTGGAACGCGCCGGGTCCTTTCACGGCGCCCAGCCCCCAAGCATGGGAGGGTCTTGGCCTGGTTCCTTTGGAACGCGCCGGGTCCTTTCACGGCGCCCAGCCCCCAAGCATGGGAGGGTCTTGGCCTGGTTCCTTTGGAACGCGCCGGGTCCTTTCACGGCGCCCAGCCCCCAAGCATGGGAGGGTCTTGGCCTGGTTCCTTTGGAACGCGCCGGGTCCTTTCACGGCGCCCAGCCCCCAAGCATGGGAGGGTCTTGGCCTGGTTCCTTTGGAACGCGCCGGGTCCTTTCACGGCGCCCAGCCCCCAAGCATGGGAGGGTCTTGGCCTGGTTCCTTTGGAACGCGCCGGGTCCTTTCACGGCGCCCAGCCCCCAAGCATGGGAGGGTCTTGGCCTGGTTCCTTTGGAACGCGCCGGGTCCTTTCACGGCGCCCAGCCCCCAAGCATGGGAGGGTCTTGGCCTGGTTCCTTTGGAACGCGCCGGGTCCTTTCACGGCGCCCAGCCCCCAAGCATGGGAGGGTCTTGGCCTGGTTCCTTTGGAACGCGCCGGGTCCTTTCACGGCGCCCAGCCCCCAAGCATGGGAGGGTCTTGGCCTGGTTCCTTTGGAACGCGCCGGGTCCTTTCACGGCGCCCAGCCCCCAAGCATGGGAGGGTCTTGGCCTGGTTCCTTTGGAACGCGCCGGGTCCTTTCACGGCGCCCAGCCCCCAAGCATGGGAGGGTCTTGGCCTGGTTCCTTTGGAACGCGCCGGGTCCTTTCACGGCGCCCAGCCCCCAAGCATGGGAGGGTCTTGGCCTGGTTCCTTTGGAACGCGCCGGGTCCTTTCACGGCGCCCAGCCCCCAAGCATGGGAGGGTCTTGGCCTGGTTCCTTTGGAACGCGCCGGGTCCTTTCACGGCGCCCAGCCCCCAAGCATGGGAGGGTCTTGGCCTGGTTCCTTTGGAACGCGCCGGGTCCTTTCACGGCGCCCAGCCCCCAAGCATGGGAGGGTCTTGGCCTGGTTCCTTTGGAACGCGCCGGGTCCTTTCACGGCGCCCAGCCCCCAAGCATGGGAGGGTCTTGGCCTGGTTCCTTTGGAACGCGCCGGGTCCTTTCACGGCGCCCAGCCCCCAAGCATGGGAGGGTCTTGGCCTGGTTCCTTTGGAACGCGCCGGGTCCTTTCACGGCGCCCAGCCCCCAAGCATGGGAGGGTCTTGGCCTGGTTCCTTTGGAACGCGCCGGGTCCTTTCACGGCGCCCAGCCCCCAAGCATGGGAGGGTCTTGGCCTGGTTCCTTTGGAACGCGCCGGGTCCTTTCACGGCGCCCAGCCCCCAAGCATGGGAGGGTCTTGGCCTGGTTCCTTTGGAACGCGCCGGGTCCTTTCACGGCGCCCAGCCCCCAAGCATGGGAGGGTCTTGGCCTGGTTCCTTTGGAACGCGCCGGGTCCTTTCACGGCGCCCAGCCCCCAAGCATGGGAGGGTCTTGGCCTGGTTCCTTTGGAACGCGCCGGGTCCTTTCACGGCGCCCAGCCCCCAAGCATGGGAGGGTCTTGGCCTGGTTCCTTTGGAACGCGCCGGGTCCTTTCACGGCGCCCAGCCCCCAAGCATGGGAGGGTCTTGGCCTGGTTCCTTTGGAACGCGCCGGGTCCTTTCACGGCGCCCAGCCCCCAAGCATGGGAGGGTCTTGGCCTGGTTCCTTTGGAACGCGCCGGGTCCTTTCACGGCGCCCAGCCCCCAAGCATGGGAGGGTCTTGGCCTGGTTCCTTTGGAACGCGCCGGGTCCTTTCACGGCGCCCAGCCCCCGAGCATGCGAGGGTCTTGGCCTGGTTCCTTTGGAACGCGCCGGGTCCTTTCACGGCGCCCAGCCCCCAAGCATGGGAGGGTCTTGGCCTGGTTCCTTTGGAACGCGCCGGGTCCTTTCACGGCGCCCAGCCCCCAAGCATGGGAGGGTCTTGGCCTGGTTCCTTTGGAACGCGCCGGGTCCTTTCACGGCGCCCAGCCCCCAAGCATGGGAGGGTCTTGGCCTGGTTCCTTTGGAACGCGCCGGGTCCTTTCACGGCGCCCAGCCCCCAAGCATGGGAGGGTCTTGGCCTGGTTCCTTTGGAACGCGCCGGGTCCTTTCACGGCGCCCAGCCCCCAAGCATGGGAGGGTCTTGGCCTGGTTCCTTTGGAACGCGCCGGGTCCTTTCACGGCGCCCAGCCCCCAAGCATGGGAGGGTCTTGGCCTGGTTCCTTTGGAACGCGCCGGGTCCTTTCACGGCGCCCAGCCCCCAAGCATGGGAGGGTCTTGGCCTGGTTCCTTTGGAACGCGCCGGGTCCTTTCACGGCGCCCAGCCCCCAAGCATGGGAGGGTCTTGGCCTGGTTCCTTTGGAACGCGCCGGGTCCTTTCACGGCGCCCAGCCCCCGAGCATGTGAGGGTTTTGGCCTGGTTCCTTTGGAACGCGCCGTGTCCTTTCACGGTGCCCAGCCCCCAAGCATGTGAGGGTCTTGGCCTGCCTTATTTAAAATTTGTACCCGAGGTCCTGTTTTGGTTATTTTGCAAATAAACCCTCCTGTTTTTATACAAAATTATGTTTTAGCCCCTGAGTTTTTGCAAATAAGCCCCTGGAACTTTTAAAACTTTGCCAGCAAGTCCCTGAACCTTAGAAAAGCCATAACTTCTTCGTTTTAGCTCCGATTTGAGTGATTTTCGCGCTCACGTGTTCGTAGCGAAGCGTAGATTAGTTTTTCAGCCTTCTTTTGTTCTGTTTTTATTGTTTGGTGTACTGTTCTAATAGATTAATATTGTTTGCATGTACTGGCTTGTATGGATGCTTGTGTGTTGATGTATGAGTCCAGTCGGTGAGCCGTACGCGTTTGAGTTCGAGGGTTACGAGGAGCAGGACCAACAGCAGCAGCAAGAGCAACAGCAGCATTTGGACGAAGGCAAGTACAGCACGGACAATCCTTGCTACCTAAACACACCTTTACATTATTTACTGCATATGCATGTGTCTAAATTGTTCCTATTAAGGTTATTCCTAGCTTTGTTTATCCTATACCTTGATTACCTTGGGTTATTGCATTTGGGTAGACCTTTGCTAAGCGCAGCTACTGTCACCAATGTTTAACTGTTAATCTTGACTTAATGGTTCACTTCAATGTTAATGGTAAAACTTGCTTTTTAGCAACATGGATCAGGGAGCTAGGGCGTATGCTTCATGCTTGGCCCTAGTGTCTCTCCGTAAGGACTGGTTCTTAAAGCGGCAACCCAGGAACCTGTCGCCACCGCTGGAACTATAATGGCTCTGGTCTTGGACGAGTAGCATGTACGGCTCTAGCTTGACAGTAGTTACCGACGGGCCGACGGCGTTATGGGAAGCATGGGTGAGAGTATGGTTTGATCCACCGAGGACGGAGTATCCGTTGGCTATGTCCCCGTGAGGCACAGTCCCGTGTTGGGAGCTTCCGTATGGCGGAGGTTCCACACGTTGCGCTATTTATTTTGTTGTTGTTCTTTTCCGCGCTTGGACGCCATTGACCCCCTCGTGTTGCGACATGGGCGTCAGTCAATCTCGGTGCCTTGGGTCATGCTGCCTAGGTTGTACCATAACGGCTACTGTTTTGTTAGGGTGTCTTGTGAAAAACCTCGTAGCATCCCTATGTCGTCACACCTCGGAAGTGTTGATGTGCGTGGTTGGGTGCAAAGTTCTTTTGAACTTTTACGCGACTGGTGGGTAAAGGGCGAAACCTTTATAGAGTGTACAATCTATCATGATAGCCTTGCTCAGGGTCACGAGCGGCCTGGATCCTTTTTGATTAGAAGATGATATTTATTTTTCACCTCTACTTCATTAATTGGGAATTGCAACTGGGTTTCACTTAATGGTAGTAATCTTGGTTAATGTTAAAATGAAACAACTAAAATTGCTAATGCAGTACAGCCGTGTCAAGCCTTTCTTTTAAGCCTTCATTACCCGTGTTGTATTTGCTAAGTAAGACAATTACTTACACTTGCTCTGATATTAAATTATTTTATTTGAGCATATGTACTCTGTTTATCATATTTGTTGGCTATATGTGTTACATGGACATCCTGGGCACACATATAGCAGCACTTCGGGTTTATATAAAACCTGGGTGTGACATAAACAGTAATGGCTCAGTTCTTTCAGTGAAAGGTCACATGTCTGTCATCATTGAGGTATTTTAGCATTCACTGATCTTACAAAGATGCTTATAAAAGCAACTCTAGCAAAACCCACAAATTAGACCATCCAAATACTAAATTGAGTCTGCCTCTATTTTTTAGGTCCTCAAAACTTGCTTCAATTACACCAATGTATTCTTTTTAATTGCTATCGCAAAAATACAAGACATGTGACTCTACCATGCAGGCATTTATTCTTCCTTCATTTGCTTGTCTTCATGAATTCTGATGGATTTGCCTGATGTGGTGATGGCACAATGAAACCTAAGAAAATAGTTAAATCACACTTTGTTATTCAGATTACACGATGAAGGTATAACAAAATGGATTGAACAATTCTCACCATAAAAGTGTGGAATTTTGAAGTATAAAAATTAAATAAATTCATAAAGCACTAACTATGTACTTACTTCCACATTTACTTCCAGCAGGTAACGGCTTGCCACAATCGCTAGCAAGTTGAAGAAGCTTAAACACGCTTACTGCAAGCTCATCCAGTGAACTCAGTTTGCGACATACGCAAGCCATGTCTACTACTCCCACAATTTGACGGCAGAACTCACTTGGAGTTACATAGTCTCCAATATTTGTGATGGTTTTCTTGCATAACCTAAAAACTGACTTTTTCTCCTGATTACAGTCCTGCTCACCCCAGGCATGATGTGTTGTAAACATGAACAAAACTAAAGCAATGACCCTGAGTTGATGTTTTACATTTTGGCCCATCTTGTACAAGTTCTATGTTGGAGGTACAAAGAACAAGTGTTACAATACTTGCTAGCAAAGGATAGCTATTGCGATACCATTCTTCAAATACACATATGTATTTATAGCGAGTGAGAATCAACGGTTTATTATGTAGAAATGTTTGCGTATCCAATAACTATAAGTACATTTTTAAAATATAAGAGCTTTAAAGGAACCATTAAGTGGCTTGGAATCCTTAAGCGAACATACGACAATATAATTGTAGATTTAAAATAAAATATTGTATCTGAAGAATTTAGCTGGCACTCATCACATAACGTCAATGAAACTAATGTGCTAAGATATGATAAAATCTAATTAAATATAATCAAAATAAATATCCAAACGCCTTATTCTTAGAGATAATATTTTTTTGGAAACCTTTGAATAGGTGGGATACAATATTCCTCACTTAATTTTATATGCTATACTATTCAATATGAGCACACCAATTCATTTTAATTGGAATCTTGCAACATATATGCGAATGATAGAAACCTTGGGTTGCCTTATATTATTTTTGTAGAGCAAAAAAATAAACACTTCGAAATCTTTGAACCAGCAAACATAAAGGTTTATAAGTATAATTCATTTTAATATGTTATTGTTTGCAAATACTCGCTCATTCTAAAAAAAGTCATTCTATGAATTCTATGATAGATTAACAAAAAGGTAAAATAGCATTGGTTGCCCCTATTTATTAGCACATTTGCCATTAATTGATTGATGCATGTGTGTTGGTGGCCATTATTTCAAAATTTTGACCACCAAACTCCATAAATAATTAGGGTATAGATATGATTCTATGCATCATTTGCTTTGAACTAACAAATTCCAAGAATTTCGCTGGTTTGGAGTGTTTGCATCAATATAAAACGGACAAGATATGGAATGCAAATTGTATGGTCGGGACCCGTTCTGCATCGCACCGCGTGCTATCGGCTCTCACTACATGTAGGGATGATTTTCTCACCTCCTATTTTTTACTCCTCAAATGACAAATGCTGATGTGGATTGTTATAGAGAGCTCTTAATAATGGCCCGTTGCGGCTGCCCTAAGCCGTCGGCTCACGATCCTTTTTTCTAGCCTTATACTGAACACACAAATCTTGATACCAATCGAAGACAATCCATTAAAATGCTCCCGCAAGATTTATAGCTTTTACAAAACAACTAGAACAAGAGATATGCTCGAATTTCTAACACATTTGCCAGACTGCGAATATAGATTCTAAAACTACACAAGACAAACTATTATACTCGAGCCTAGTGGCGAATCTAAGGGGAATAGAGAAAAAGAGGAAGAAAGCCCCCCTAACTCCCAATCTTAGCTACGCCACTGCTCGAGCCAACACATCTGCAGAGGCCACCTGGCTTTCTTGCTTCCGCATCAGCCGAGAGAGAAGAATGAGAGAGGAGAGAGAGAAGAGAGGATAAAAAGCTGACATGTGGGCCCACCGCTACGTGTCGGACACGTCAGCAAAACCACCCACCAAAACAGTCGAGTGGTCAAATACGAACGGTTTTGATAGTTGAGTGACCAAAGATTCCTGGTTTTCGAGTTCGATAACCAAACCAAACCGAGACTATAGTTCGATGGTCAAAAATGGACTTCTTCCATGCTAATTATGAGAAACCCTGTGATCACCTCTGTTCTGACTTCTGACGGTTAACACATTTTGGTGAGCTGCGAACTTATTATGCGCCGATCAAAGAATGCGAGCAAATCAATATCCACCAGAACACCATCCAAATTACCAATGCAAACTGACAGTTGACTAGCTTTGCTTTTGTTCAGAAGGACGTCCTTGCAACAAGACAACTCGTCAGATCGGCACCCAGCCGCAACAACTAACACTAATGCTCATGTACAATTATTGACAGCGAAGCTCCTGCAAGAACACACGCCATTAGGGTGGGCATGCACAACAAGATAAGCACACACGTTCATTAAGAGATAAGAGCAATATTAAACCGAAACTATGAGCCATCGGCTCACGATCCTTTTTGCTAGCCTTATACTTAACACATAAATCTTGATACAAAGCGAAGACAATCCGTTAAAATGCTTCCGCAAAATTCAGCTTTTACAAAACAATTAGAACAAGAGATATGCTCAAATTTACTAATACATATGCCAGACTGCGAATATCGATTCCAAAACTACACAAGACGAACTATTATACTCGAGCCAACGCATCTGCTGCAGAGGGCACCTGACTCTCTTCCTCCCGCAGCAGCCGCGAGCGCATCCTGGCCAGCGTCTTCCCGAACCTGTGCAGGTCGAGGCTCACGTTCTGGCCACCGAGGTAGACGCGGCCGATGAAGTCCCAGTCCCAGTCCCCGTCCATGGTGCTCCCCTTCCTCCGCTTCGCCCTCTCCGGGTCCGCCACGACGACGTGCCGCGGCGGGTACCTCCGGCTCAGCGAGCTCTCGCGCCCGAGCACGTCGTACTGCTCGTAGTGCAGCCCCATGGCCGCCGCCGGCGCGCCGAAGAGGCCGCGCGAGAGCTCGGCGACCCCCAGCGGCGCCACCTGCGCGAGCACCCCGTGGCCGGGGCGCAGGAACAGGAAGCTCGTCAGGTCCGAGCCGTGCACCCCCACCAGCGCGTCGTACCCGCGCACCGACGCGTACAGCTCCGACAGCGGCCGCGCGGCCGCGGCGGCGCCGCCCGTCTCCAGGACGCCCACGTCGAACCCCGACGACGCCGCCAGGTGAGCCACCGCCGCCTCGTTCTCAATCACGCGCGTGCCCCGCCGCGACACGATCCCGAGCCGCGGCCGCAGCGGCGGTCGTTGCTGCGCTACGATCTCCGGCTCGCTGCTGCTGCCGCCGCCCTGGGACGACGGCTCGTAGACTCCGGCGAGGAAATGATGGAAATCGACGATGGTCTTGCCGTCCCGGAGTCGAGCGGGGTCGACGGCGAGGTAGCCGTGGAAGCGGGTGCCGACGATGGCGCCGGGGAAGCAATGCGTCCTCGTGTCCCGGAGCAGGTCGACGACGGGGTAGGCTGAGAGGCCGGCGATGACCTCGGCGTACTTGCTGGCCCACGGCTGGCTGTACGAGAGCGCCGCGAGCATGACGCGGCGGCGGAGGTGCTGAACCGTGAGCCACGACGGCAGGAACCCGTCGTTGAACGCGTGGAAGTAGTTGTGGTTGTACCCGCCCGCCGCCGCCACGACGTGCACCGGCGCATCGTGCCGGACGTCGCACTGGTGCCGCCCGGCGGCGGCCTCCTCCGGCCGCGCCACCCGGAGCCGCACCTCCGGGATCTTGCCCATCACCTTGCCGTCCCACTTGCGCGTGTACGGCCGTATCCGCTCCTCCTCCGCGGCGTCGGCCCCGCCGCTCGCCGTCGCCGGCGGGAACAGCAGGAGCGAGAGCGACGCGGCGTCCGTGCGCACGTCGCCGGACATGAAGCAGACGTCGGCGTTGCCGCCGGAGCGGTCGCAGCAGATGGTGTGGTTGCGCAGCGCCGAGCACGGGGAGCCCACCTGATTGTCGAGAGCCGCCGGCGCGCCGCCGCCGCCCGGGAGGAACAAGCCGGTAGCGGCGCCGTACGGGGCGGACATGGTGGAGAAGAACGAGGCGTGGATGAGGAGGCAGAGCACCGCGGCGTGGAACGCGATGAGGAACTGGACGAGCCGCCATTTGCCCCTGCCCTTGACGGCTGCATTGTTTTCCATGGCGGCTCAAGATCGAGGTAGCTAGAAAATTTTCGAGGCTGCTCGTTCGATCGGGCGACGGGTACCAGAAATAGGGCACGAGATCGATCTGAAAGCGTGTGGGGAGTGGATTAATAATTATCTCACAACCCATTTGATCTTGTTACCAAGGGCACGATCTTGCTAACAATCTCTCCTTACCAGAGCATTAATGGTTGCAGCGTGTAGATATGCATGGCCAGGTTAGCACGAGTGAAAAACTTGTGCTTGGATTCGAACTGTCCGCCCTTTTATCGTTCCACGCATGAATTGAGATTTAATGCGATATATGGATAGTGAAGTTTGGAGAGAGAATTTTTAGAAAAGTTAGGGAACTAAACACACAGCCAGAATCAAGTGAAGAATTCTTCTCAGAGAAGGCACAAAATATGCAAGTATGTATGCAACGGCCATTAATGCTCTGGGTAAGAAAGATATTGTTTGGACGAGTGGACGACCTGCCAGAATCAGTCGAGGTTTACTAGAAGGGTGTGTTTAGAAAAGTCACATCGGATGATGTAGCGCACTGTAACATTTTTTGGTTTGTTTGTGTAATTATTGTCCTATCATGACCTAACTAGGGACGTGTTTAGTTGTTGA
Source organism: Echinochloa crus-galli (assembly GCA_900205405.1). NCBI lineage: Eukaryota > Viridiplantae > Streptophyta > Magnoliopsida > Poales > Poaceae > Echinochloa > Echinochloa crus-galli. The sequence goes on along the minus strand of OAMR01001117.1, from coordinate 126,072 downwards.
AAAGAGGGGGTGAAAGTTTGGTGAAAATATCACATAGGACATTGTAGCACATTGTAGCACTTTTCGTTTGTTTGTGTTAAATATTGTCCTACCATGACCTAACTAGGCTCAAAAGATTCGTCACTCGTGTACATCAAAACCATATAATTAGTTTTTTATTTACCAATGTTTAGTGCTCCATGCATGAGGAGAGAGATTTGATTGGTGAATAGTGAAGAGAGAAAGTTTTAGGGAGGGAACTAAACACAGTCTAGGCTCAAAAGATTCGTCTCGTCGTGTACATCAAAACTATGCAATAATTTTTTATTTACGTACATTTAATGCTCTATACATTCGTTATTTGATATATTTAATGTTTTGATGTAATAAAAAGTGTAGGAAGTTTGGTGGAACTAAACACGTGCCCATATATGTGAGGTGCCGGTACATTCGTGATTCAACTCACCTGTGGGAGGCGAATCTGATTATACTGTGCTGTACATGCATGGCATGCACTCCAAGGGTAGCTATAACATTAACATCTAGGTGATACCCGTGCGATGCCATGAGAATTTTTAAAAAAATTTAAGAAAAAATTAAAAATACAAACACTAAGTTATTGTATAGTAATATTTTTTTTGCAAACGAAATTATGTATGATTAAGATGACATTTGAAAGTAGATATAACATTGACAATATAAGCACATCCAACGAAGTCATTCTTGCCACCTAGCCAGGTTCTTTCCACCAAAAGTATATGAGTTGTAATTATTGCTTATGAGTATGGTTACGGTCTCATCAACTTTTTTTTGAACGAACGACACTCGACGGGTGCGTTTTTATTGATATAGCAGAAAAAATATAAGACTACGGTCTGATAGACTATAGGTAGGAAAAAAAAAGAAAAAGAAAGAGATTTGCTCCTCGTCAACCGATTGAGATTTGTGCTTTCTGTCAATCGACGTGTAGGGACGTCGGATTGTGAACGAACGGTACAGGTCGGCTTGTGTGCAAATCATGTAATCGGGTTCGCTTTCACTAGTTGTGCGCCCGTTTATTTTGTTACCGGGTGCTCGTGTTGTGCAGTTGTGCTGTCTTGTCCCGCGGCCCTTGCCGCTTCCCCGGTTCCTCTGCCTCCTCATTCCCATTTCATCTCGAGATTTTTATCATTTTGACCACGAAAGCGGTGGGCTTCTCTAAAACGATCATCATAGATTGGACTTCTCTAAAATGACCACAAATTCATTGTCTCCTACGCTAGAATGACCAAACTCAATTTTTACCACCGGATCTGACCAGATTGCCCCTCTTCTTCTTCCTCTCTCCATCCCCTCCCTACGGCCGAGCTTGGGCCCGCCGGAGCCGCCGTGGCCGGCCGGAGGCACACACGGAACCGTCGCGTGCAACCCCCGCTCGGCCACCGCGTGCCCACCCAGCCGCAGCCGCCCGCTCTGCCTCCCACCGCACGCACGTCCGTCGGCCTGCCGCCGCGTGCCTCGGCTACCGCACGCCCGCCTCTGTATATACACGCACAGAAAAAGTTTAATTATTTCAGATGAATTAAACATTTGTCAAGTTGTATAACTACAGCAACACAATACGGTTGAATTGTGTTTAAATGCATACAAGAGCGTTCATGGTACCTCCTCTTTGATACGGTATATGAGAAGGTAATAGTACCCTGTGAAGTAAATGATGTAAAATAGCGAAATCACAATATGATCTTCTTACCATGGCTAATAAATGTGCAAGAACAGATCAATATATACAACCATGGGAGGCAAATGATGAACCAGAGCCTTCTATATTACCGATCGGTACATATCAATAATACCATTTGAAAGTAAAAGGTTCAAGAGAGAACAAAAAAGACCCTGGCCATGGGCCATGGCTAAATGAACCAGCAGGAAAGGCAGGCTATCTATAAAACGGATGCATGGCAACGTATGCCTTGCTCCAACAATGAATCAAGAGATGTAATAAACAGAGAAAAAGGGATACATAGATAAGATGCTCTACAACGAATCAAGAATAGGCATGGGAGGTATTTGGACATTCAGGGGGAGTTTGGCATTGCCTGATTGCTCGATGAAGATAGGCCCTGGCGATGGAAAAAGAACCCAAGATTCCGCATCCGTGGAATTGAAAACGGAGTTTGTTTCTCCAGTGCCAGGCTCACCGGCAAGGAGATGTGGTTGTGCTGATCTATCGTCAGCTACCCAGCTTATCGCATATGCTTTTCTTTGTCCTCGACAGACATCAGCCATGGCAGTGGCAGGTCATCGATCAACCTAGATTTGCCTTTGCCACAACAGAGATTTTTATCATTTTGACCACGAAAGCGGTGGGCTTCTCTAAAATAACCACCATACACTGGGCTTCTCTAAAATAACCACGAATTCATTGTCTCCTACGCTAGAATGACCAAACTCAACTTTTACCACCGGATCTGACCAGATTGCCCCTCTTCTTCCTCTCTCCATCCCCTCCCCGCGGCCGAGCTTGCGCCCGCCGGAGCCGCCATGGCCGGCCGGACGCGCACACAGAACCGTCGCGCGTGCAACCCCCGCTCGGTCACCGCTCTGTCATCCAGCCGCAGCCGCCCGCTCGGCCTCCCACCGCACGCACGTCCGTCGGCCTGCCGCCGCGTGCCTCGGCTACCGCACGCCCGCCT
>OAMR01001117.1:105326-118668 GCA_900205405.1 Echinochloa crus-galli | reverse complement strand
GCCGCCGCGCGCGCCTCGGCTGCCGCACGCCCGCCTGGCCGCCGCCGCTCGCTCGCCCCGGCCACCGCACGCACTCCAGCCGCCGCCGCCCGCCGCGCTACGGCGCTCGCCGCCGACTCCCTCCTCCACGCCGCCGCCGGCGCCTTCCTCGTCTACAGCCAGCTCTACCCCTTCGAGGGCCTCCGCAACTACACCTCCGGCACCATCCCGGAGGCGCACACGGAACCGTCGCGTGCAACCCCAGCTCGGCCACCGCGCGCCCACCCAGCCGCAGCCGCCCGCTCGGCCTCCCACCGCACGCACGCCCGCCGGCCTGCCGCCGCGCGCGCCTCGGTTACCGCACGCCCGCCTGGCCGCCGCCGCTCGCTCGCCCCGGCCACCGCACGCACTCCAGCCGCCGCCGCCCGCCGCGCTACGGCCTCGCCGCCGACTCCCTCCTCCACGCCGCCGCCGGCGCCTTCCTCGTCTACAGCCAGCTCTACCCCTTCGAGGGCCTCCGCAACTACACCTCCGGCACCATCCACCACGTCCGCCTCCGAGGACTGCAGCCTGGGACCAAGTACTACTACCGGTGCGGCGACCCGGCCATCCGACGCCCCATGAGCGACGTCCGCGCGTTCCGGACGATGCCGGCCGTCGGGCCGTGCTGACCCTCTCAGCCGCCGCCCGCTAGCCCGCTAGCCTGCCCGGCCGCCGCCGCCCACAAGCCCGGCCGCCTCCGCCGGCCGCCGCTGAGCTTGAGAGGCCGCGGGTCGAATCCAAGGCGGCGACATGCTGCACAAGGGGCGAGATGCACTTGGCATCGAGAAGCTCCTGGAGGAAGAGGAGCTTGTCCAGGAGCACGGCGGGCTGCTCCGGGTGCTGCGGCGGCGGCGGCGCGACGAGCACGGCGAGCATGGGCTCGCGGAACGGCGGAAGGCGGCGATGTCGTAGACCGGGACGATGCCCTCGCAGTGGAGCAACGGTTCCGTGTACGCCTCCGGCCGGCCACGGCGGCTCCGGCGGGGCGCAAGCTCGGCCGTGGGGAGGGGATGGGGGGAGAGGAAGAAGAAGAGGGGCAATCTGGTCAGATCCGGTGGTAAAAGTTGAGTTTTGTCATTCTAACGTAGGTGATAATGAATTCGTGGTCATTTTAGAGAAGCCCAATGTATCGTGATCATTTTAGAGAAGCTCAGCATTTTCGTGGTCAAAATGATAAAAAAACTCTTTCTTCTTAGATCCTGTGAGGTCTGAGCAAAAGAGCTGGAGGACGGGAGCCACCGTTGAAGAGGAATGGAAAGCCGCAGCTTGTATTGCATTGACAGGGCCTATGTATAGGCAAGTTACAGACACTGCATGTACATGAGCGGTGAGGAATGGCTCACACGCTTTTTTTTTCTCTCGAACACGCAGGAGAGCTGCGTATCTTTGTATTAAGAGGGAAATAGATGGTCCAATTACAACGGCCAGCACCTCACCTTGGACCAAGTGAGGGCTAAGGGAAAAAAACTAACAGACTATTACAAAAAAAGATGATCTTAAGACCTGACCACTACACACCATTGAGCCTAAGTGGGCTCAAGTGTCCTTCTTGGGAGTAAGGCAGCAAGTGCTTTAGCTCCCGAGAACATCCAAAGGAGGGATTCATCTTTGAATGCCTGCAGTGCCTGCTGCAGATTTGGAGCCACTTCATCGAAGACACAGGCATTTCTTTGTTTCCATAGGATCCAAGCTCCCAGGATACATAGAGAGTTAAATCCCTTCCTGTATTGTTTTTGCATTCTCTTCCAAGACCTCCTCCACCAGTCAGCAAAGGAGCTAGCTCTACCATTGGGTGTCAGGTGGGACAAATTCATGGGTTGTAGGATAGAGAACCAAAATTGTCGTGCAAAGACGCAAGAGGTAAGGATGTGCTGAATATTTTCTTCTTCTTGATCGCAAAGAGGGCAGCGCTCCGGATGTGGGAGACCTCTTCTCTGCAGTCTGTCCGTTTTCCAGCAGCGATTTTGAATTGCCAACCAGACAAAGGTTTTACATTTGCTCGGGGCCCATGACTTCCATAGTCTCTTCCAAGGTTCAGAGGTGATAGAACCAGCAAAAAATTCCTGTAGGCTGATCTTGTGGAGTAGATACCTGACGCTTCGAATTTCCAATGGTGAATATCCTCAGTGGTATTAAGCATGAAGGCAGAGATGGTGTCCCATAGCTGGAGATATTCTACAATACCGTGCCAGCCAAGTGCACTTTTAATGTCTCTCACCCATGCATGATCCTGTAGAGCCTCAAACACTGATCTTGTTCTTCGTATTTTCTACAGTACTCCACTAACAACATTAGGAGCAAGGTCTTCTAGACAGCAGCCATGTAACCATCGATCTGACTAGAATAGGGTGTTCCGACCGTTTCCAACTGCGGAGACGATCGATAGTGCAAACATAGCCGTTGTATTGGGATGTACCGGCACCTCTAGACCAGCCCATGAACGATCTGGCTTGGTCTTCTTGATCTAGAGCCAACGCATCTGGAGAGCCCACCCCATAATTTCCAAATTGTGAATGCCTAGACAACCCAAATCAATTGGTCTCATGACCTTTTCCCATGCTACTAAGCAACTGCCCCCATTGATTTCCTTTCTCCCCCTCCACAGAAAACCTCTTCTTATCTTATCAATTGCTCTTATGAACCACTTGGGAACTTTGATAGCCACCAGCAGATAGATAGGTATGGCAGTAAGCACAAAGCGAACAAGAACCGCACGACCAGCCAATGTCATTAAGGATGATTTCCACCCTGGCAACCTGTTCGCTACCTTTTCAATCCAAGGGAGCAGATCACCTCTTCTCAACTTCCTATCAGATATGGGTAAACCCAAATATATGGTAGGGAAGTTGGATGTTGTGCATTGTAAGGTATTATTGACTACTCCCACAATTTCACCTTCGCATTGGATAGGGATCACACAGCTCTTTTGTAGGTTGGTCTGCAGACCGGAGACCTCTCCAAAAATTTTCAAGAGATTTTTAGTGAGCTGTAAGTCTGTTTCTTCAGGGCGAATAAATAGTGCCACATCATCTGCATAAATTGACAGCCGCTGACCAGTAGAATGTAGAGGTAGTAGCAAGCCTTCTGATTCAGCTTTGATAAACAGGCTATTCAAAACATCCATGACCAGTACGAACAACATGGGAGAGAGAGGGTCTCCTTGGTGAAGGCCTCATTGGTGAGATATATATTTCCCTGGCTCTCCATTCAAAAGTATTTGGGTAGAGGCTGATTTAAGGATATTAGACATAAGGTTTCTCCAAATAGCACCAAAACCCAAGTGTGCGAGAATTTCAAGAAGGAAAGCCCACGTGACAGAATCAAAAGCCTTAGAAATATCAAGCTTCAAGAATAAACTTCCAATTTTCCGACGATGGAGTACCTTAATGGTTTGCTGTACCAACATGAAGTTGTCATGAATACACCGGCCCTTGATGAATGCACTTTGGTTGGATGCAACCAGTCTGTCCAACAGAGGCGCCAAACGATTGGCCATCAATTTGGTTACAAGTTTTGCAAAACTGTGAACCAGACTGATGGGGCGAAAATCCTTTGCTTCCAAAGCATCCACTTTCTTGGGAATTAGAGTCAGATAGGCTGAGTTTAGGAGCTCCAATTTCTTTGCATCTCCTTGCTGAAGACAGATAAGTGCTGCTGTGAAATCAGCCTTGATTATTGACCAACATGCTTTGTAAAAATGACCTGTATAGCCATCTGGCCCTGGTGCTCGGTTTGCTGGTAAGGATTGTATAGTTTCCCAGATTTCATCTTCCGAGATCCGGTTTACATGGAGACGTGAGTGTTACAACGTGATACACCAAGATATGAAGCTCACACGCTAACTACCCTACATACAAGGAGATCCGGTTTACATGGAGGCGTGAGTGTTACAACGTGATACACCAAGTCAAAGTTACATGCTCCAATATCCCCCCTCAGCCTGGACTCCGGGAGACGTTCAGGCTGGACCAGAAATCCTCGAATAGCACCAATGGAAGGCCCTTGGTAAATATATCTTCCAATTGCAGTCTGGATGGAATGTGCAGCACCTTGACTTCACCAAGTGAGACCCTGTCTCGGACAAAATGCAGATCGATCTCGATGTGTTTAGTTCTCTGGTGTTGCACGGGATTGGACGCCATGTACATCGCACTAATATTGTCATAATACACAATGGTAGAGCGGCCAGGGGGTCGATGAAGCTCCTGCAGCAACTGACGGACCCAACAGGCTTCAGACACGGCATTGGCAACACCTTTATACTCGGCTTCGGCACTTGAACGCGAGACAGTGCCTTGGAGTTTGGAGGACCAGGCGACCAGGTTATCCCCAACGAAGACACAGTAACCAGACGTAGATCGACGGGTGTCAGGACACCCCGCCCAATCAGCATCAGAGTATGCAACTATGTTTGTGGTACTGGAACGAGTGATATGAAACCCAAGCTGAAGGGTACCACGAAGATACCGCAAGACGCGTTTAAGCAGATAGAGATGGGGCTCCCGAGGAGAATGCATGAACAAGCATATCTGTTGTACTGCATAACTAATGTCTGGTCTGGTTATAGTCAAGTATTGAAGAGCACCGGCTAGGCTTCTGAAATTGGTGGGATCGGCAACAGGAGAGCCCTCCGAGGCAGAGAGCTTGGATTTTGTGTCAACAGGAGTAACACAAGGGTAGCACTGCAGCATGTTGGCATGCTCAAGTATTTCAGTGGCGTACTGTTCTTGGGAGAGAAAAAGGCCAGTGGGTGTGTGTGTCACTTGTATGCCAAGAAAATGCTTCAATTTGCCAAGATCTGTCATTTTGAATTCAGATTGGAGGCGGCCAATAATGGACTGGAGGAGGCTGGTGGAGTTGGCTGTGAGGATGATGTCATCCACATAAAGAAGGAGATATGCAGTGGCCGTGGAAGAGTGCAAAATGAACAGAGACGAGTCGGCCTTGGAGGCATGAAAACCAAGTGTCTGAAGAAATGTGGTGAAGCGAAGAAACCAAGTACGAGGAGCTTGTTTGAGGCCGTATAAAGATTTGTTCAATTTGCAAACAAAATCGGGGTGTGTGGAATCAACAAAACCAGAAGGTTGTGAACAATGAACAGTTTCGGAGAGGTTACCGTGAAGAAATGCATTTTTGACATCCAATTGGTGAATTGGCCATGAAGAGGATGCTGCAATGCTCAGGACCACTCGGACTGTCGCCGGCTTCACCACGGGACTAAAAGTCTCGTCATAATCAATGCCTTGTTGCTGGTTAAACCCTCGCACAACCCACCGTGCCTTGTAACGAGCAAGAGAGCCATCTGAATTGTACTTGTGCCGAAATATCCATTTTCCACTAATGATGTTAACACCTGCAAGTTTCGGAACAAGACACCAAGTATTGTTGTTCATCAAAGCATTATATTCATCAACCATAGCATTGTGCCAATTTGGATCCTTAAGGGCTTGGCAATAAGATGTGGGAATGGGAGATATGGATTTGGTTGAAGCAGATAGGTTGAAATGTCTCTTGGGACAAGAAATTCCCTGTTTAGCTCTAGTTTGCATGTGATGCTGGGAAGAAGCAGTCGGGTGCGTGTAGCTGGGCGCAGAAGAAGTCGGGTGCGCGAAGCGAAGAAAGGCCGTGGCTGGCGATCGGGGGTGCGAAGCAAGTGGACGCGGCTGATTGGTGGAAGGCGCATGCGGCAGCGCGCTAGGCGACACGGCCTGAGATGCGATCGGAGATGGTGGCGCGACGCGATTGGCGCAGACGAAATCTTCGGCGCTGCCTGCGGACGAGGTAGGTAGCGGCGGACCAGGAAGCAGAATCGAGGAAGATTGCGTTGGATCTACTGCGGGTGAAGACTGTGTGGGTGCAGGTGTGGAGTAGGTAAAACAACTTTCATCAAAGATAACATGGCGTGAGAGTATAATTTTCTTTGATGATAGGTCCATACACTTGTATCCTTTGTGATCAGGAGGATAGCCCAAGAATATGCATGCGATTGATCTCGGAGCAAGCTTGTGGGGTGTTGTGGGAAGAAGATTAGGATAGCATAAACAACCAAAAACTCTGAGATGGTGGTATTCTGGTGGTTGGAGAAAGAGTCGTCCATATGGGGTTTGGAGATCCATGGGTTTGCAAGGGCGCCGGTTGATGAGATAGGTGGAGGTGTGAAGGGCTTCCACCCAAAATTGAGGTGGTAAATGGGCTTGGAAAAGGAGAGATTGAATGGTGTCATTGATTGTTCGAAGGGAACACTCAGCTTTGCCATTTTGAGAAGATGTGTATGGGCAAGAGAGACGGAAGGTGATGACTTTGTCCTGTAAGAAGGAGCATAACGAAGAGTTGTCAAATTCTTTCCCGTTGTCACACTGAATGCACTGGATAGACAAATGGAACTGATTAAGAACATAAGTATAGAAGCGTTGAAGAGTGTTGGTAGCATCAGATTTGTTGCGCAATGGAAAGGTCCATAAGTAATGGCTGAAATCATCAAGCACAACAAGGTAATATTTAAAACCAGTAAAACTCACAATAGGTGAGGTCCAAAGATCACAGTGAATTATTTGAAACGGGAAGAATGTAAAGGAATGTGAGGTAGGAAAGGGAAGCCGAACATGGCACCCTTTTTGACAAGCATCACAAACAGTGTGGGAAGCTTTCTTATTCGTACAAGGAATAGCAAATGTGGAGACTAAATGATTCAAAGAGTGAGAGCCAAGATGCCCCAGACGACGATGCCAGGCATCAGTAGAAGGAGCAGTGGCGGTGAGGGCAGTGGAGGTTGAAAGCTTCCTGGAACCGAAGGGGTAGAGATCACCGCCGCTACTGGACCTCATGATTTCTGTCTTGCTGCGAGGATCCTTTACAGAGAAGCCATAGGGATCAAATTCAATAGAACAGTGATTATCTTTTGTAAATTGACGGACAGAAATGAGATTCTTGATGAGGTGAGGTGTATGCAAGACATTGTTTAACTGAAAAATAGAAGATGCTGTAGGCAAAGAAGTGTGACCGGTGCCAAGAACAGGAAGAGACGATCCATTACCATGTGGGAGCTGGCGCCGGTGTCCATGTACCACTCGCCATTGGAGGGGGCCTGGTTCAGAGAAGCTGCCTGAAGTGCTGCAAAAAGACCCGTGGTATCCCAAGAGGGCCCTGCAGCCATGGTGGTTGGCTGCTGGAACGCTGGGTATGCCTGGGCAGCAGGAGGACGTGGAGCGCGGACGCCCGGTCCCGTGGTGCCGGTCCATGGCGGGCGTCAGCGGCGGTGTTGGCACTCCTTACGGCCTACAGATAAATCCGCAAGCGGACGGATACCGATGTAGCTTTCACCCGGGAGGATTCCAGGTATCGATTTCCACGGGAACGAGAAGTGGTTTGATTCTAAACTAAGCTGCCCAGGGGTAGCGGGATGGAGTGAAAGAATGGTATGGATTGGATAAGGTGAATGACGACAACAAGGAGAGAAGAGAAATGATAGGAGGGTAGAGAGGGTACAGGCCTGGTAAGAGTATTCTACTGATCACTGAGCAGTTCAAAGGATACGAACGGATACTTGCTTCGGGACTACAGAGCCTCCGACACACAGAAAGGGATGAGAAGGGGTGCCGACTACCCTGAACCTTGGGTCCTAAGAGTAAAAAGAAGATTGCTTTATAGAGTAAAAGGAAAAAATGCAAGTAAAACACATGCTAGCTTTCAAGCAAGCTAAGCAACCAGTATACAGTTATACCAATCAACTAAGCATTGAACGAAGAACCAGCAAGTAAATAGGAGTAAGAACTGAATGCTCAATTAATCAGATAGAGATACAAGAGTTACCAGACATGACCCGGATGTCACTCGAAGCAGAGCCGCATGCGTAGAGGTACAGCGGGAAGAGGGGCCGACACTCCGGCTCCTCTCCTGGACGCTCACCTCTCCTCTCTCCCTATTCTACTGATACAAGTGGCGGAACATGGCAACATCACCTGCACTCTACTTCTTGTGTTGTGTGTCTTGCAGGTGGTTGAGTAACCGCCAAGGGACCTAGGGTCGGTCCAGGGTCGGTTCGGCCGAATTGATCCCTTCGGCCGAAGGCGTTGGATGCACCGCCTTTGCTCCAATGGCCAGGATGCATCAAGGAGAGGCGGTTTCGAGCTTTGGTCGGTTCGGCCGAATTGGTGGCTTCGGCCGAACTGGGCAGAGGCTCGGCCCGGTCCCTTCTGCACCGCCTTCTCTTCTCGTCCTCGTGGGCTTGACTTCGGTGCTTGGTTTCGTGGTGTACTGGCCTGTGGTGAGGTGGCGGTGAGCCGAGATGAGTTGGCGGGCGTCCACGTGTCGTACATCGTGTCTGCTTGGTCATCGTTGACGTGGATGGCTCCCTGGTGTGCTTGCATCGTCATTGGATGACGTGGACGGCTCCCACCGACTCGTACAGCTAAGGGGGGTAACCGGCCGAAATGCGTCGTTCGGCCAAATCGGTCATTTCCGACCCCTATATGCCGTGTTTCTCCATTTTGTACCTGCATAGAGGACAATCACCAAAACTTGTGGAAATAGTCAGTAGTAAGCCCTATAGCTATGGTGTGTGTCTCTGTTATGTTCATTTCATACTTGGTTGGAGGTCGGAAATCGGTCTGTAACGACCTCCAACAAGCTCCCCCAGACTTAGATCTTTGCTCGTCCCGAGTAAAGAAATTAAAACAGGAGAAAGATCAAAGTAAGGGTTCTTTCATACCATGAATACTTGCATATTGAATATATCAAACTTTTCTCTCATACCTGTGAATTTGTAGTGGCTATCCTTACACTCCCGATGTCATCGAAGAGGTCATCATCGAAGTCATAGGGCGTGTTGTAGACACCATTGCCCTTTGGTCGGATTGCAAGCTAAGGATGAGGAGTTTATATTGGTCTTCAGCCTCATGACCCCTTTATTTTTCTCTTCTCCCTTTTTGGGATTTTTTTTTCATTGGGACTTTCATGAGTCCTTTATTTGCTTTTTCTCATCATCATTTTTTTTTCAGGGTATCACCGAGGCATGAAGACTTCTACTAAACTCCGATGACAGATTTGCTTGCAACCAAATTGAGGCAATGTGATTGCTCTGGGGACTCAAAATTCGACAGGACATTGTACTAGGCAAGACAGGTTTCAGGAGTAAACTCTCAAGCATATATGTAGTATTTGTGGACAGGATGAAGGGTTAGGGTTTGATTTTTATATTTTCAAAATTAAATTCTCCCGAATGTAAGCATGAACAAGTGGTTCGTTTTATCAATTCATATCATGATTGTCAACAACTTAGATCAGGGGGGTCCTAAAATAATGATTTCTTTCACAGGCACTAGATACTAGGTTTGATAATAAACAATAGCAAGATCATGAGATGAAAGATGACCAAGATTCGTTTCGTGTAAATGATGCATATACTCCAATTTTCGAAACGTGACAACACAGGAAAAATAAACAGAGGGAAGGAGGTGCAAACCAGCGTGGGCGTGTGCGAGAGGGGGCAACCGGGCTGGTTCGGCCGAACGGGTTGGTTCGGCCGAACTGCCCAGTTCGCCCGAACCAACTGGTTCAGCCGAACTGGTCCCCGTGCTTGTCCCCGTACCCTGGTGCTCCTGTGTCGTTCCTGTGCTTGTGCAACTTTTTGTTAAACAGGGGCATACCCCGGATGGCTCAAATGCACCATCCGGGGCATGGATTTATTTCTTGCACTCAAATCTGATTTTATTTATTATTCAAACCTATGATTGGAAACAAAATGATTGGAAGGAAAATAAAGTTCAGAGCACCCAAAACATGATTCTAAATAAATAAAACAAGCAAACACTAAACAATCCAAACTAGCTAAACTAATGGTGCTCTATCTAAAAACGAACGACCACGGGACACTACTCTGAAGGCGGTCCATAGAGATCCTCGTGTCCCGTGGCTTTGAACAGCCTCATGAGCTTCGCACACAGGGCCTTGCGGAGGAGTTCCATCTTGTCCTCCCACTCCATGCGTGCAAGCTCGCCCTCCGCCACCTTCTCGTCGAGGTGGTTGATCTTCTGCTGCGCCACCGCCAAGTCTGCCTTCAGGCTCTCTACAGTAGGCGGCTTCTCCTCCTCTTCTTCGCCGTTCTCCTCGTCGGAGAACTCCATGTCCCCGGGCAACCCTTTGATGGCCGGGGGCTGCCGGTGGCGCCGCACCCTTGGGTGGCGCCGTGGTGGACTAGACTGGGACGAGTCCGTCAGCCCCAGCTCATCCCGGTTGAGTGCCGGGACCAAAACCTTGCCGTATCCACCACCCGGCTTGCGCTCCCCCTTTATGATGAAGCGAGGCGGGTCTTGTGGAGCGTCTTCGGGCATGGCTTCGGCCTTGCCCTTGAGCAGCAAGCCAAAGTCCGGTACCCTTGATGAGGATACCGATCTTGGGCGCAATTCGCCCACGGTCGGCCTTGGCGATGGTGAACGTGGCGGCTTCTTAATCCCTCTCATCGGGGCCAGTAGCTCGCTGACCTTGGTACGGCGAGGAGAGTCGGGACGCTACGAGGAGGTACGTGTAGGTGTCCTCCCCCGCGATCCTTCACCCGCTGCGTCGACTTCGGAGATGCGGAAGGCGTGCTCATGAGAGGATCCGCAGTTCCGGTCAGCGAGGCTTGAACCCTTGGAGGAGGAAGAGGCCATACATGGTGCAAACAAGCATTGAGTTTAAAGGAAAAGGGTTATAACCTGAATGATTCTTCTGTTGGTTGTTCTTTTCTTCTTGGGAGCTGAAGAAGCAGGCAGAGAAGAAGTTTTTCTCTTGGCAGAAGATGGCTTGGTAATGATTGGGTCGAGAATGGCTTGTCTAGACATCAGCTGGGCCAAGGTAGGAGATTGATACCCCAAAGCAGATATTGGACCAGCAATATTATACTGGATTGTCCTGGCAAAAGGGGCAGGTGCTATGTCCTGCAAAATAACAGAGTTATAATAAAAGAAGAATTGTTATCAGGGCCAGATGATGATTGAACAACATTACCTCTGAATTTGGCTGGTAGTCAGGCATCAACTCAAGGCAGAAGGGATGGATTGGCATGTTGAAGATGTGATCATGAAATTCTTGCCACCAGACAGTGAAATAAGGATGAGCAGATGTTATTGGCACAAAAGGTTCAGGTCTATAGATGGATGTGCAGCATCTGTAGTCAAAAATCCTTCTTGTCTCAGTGGAGTCTGTGACAATCTCCCTAGGCTTAAGGAATTCATGGAGAAATAATCTTGGTGGTACTTGGCCACAGCCTAATTGCCTAGCCATCATATTCGGCTGATAGTACTCAAAGGTACTCTGGACCAGCCTTCCTCCACAAAATTCGGCTGGCAGAATACAGGGCCGCATGAAAGAATTGAAAATAGCCGTGGATTGTGCATCTATACATCCTATTTCAAAACTAAACTCACAGGGAAGAGTAAGATTGTCATTGTCAAAATAAGGGAACCAAAGAGGATCAACAAAGCCTTTGGAAAAGAGCTCAAAGAGTTCACCAATGTTCTTATCCACAGATACAGTAGAGGCAGCTTCTCCATATGTTTGACAGCCTTTAGTGCTTTGAGGTTCCCCTTCCTTGTAGTTGATTGAAGGAAAATGCAGATTGTTGATGTCAATAGCAACAATCTGGTGCATATACAGCTGCAACCACATCTGGATAAACCACCAAGGACCATTGACACAGGGGATTTTCTTGTTCAAATGCATCAAGCGAGTGGTCTGATGGAGCATATGGTAGACGCATCCCAGTAAATATTTTCCCAGAGGGATAAGTGTACCAGCAGCTGCCTGTATTGCCGACAGCCATCACAATATGATTCAAGGTCGGTTCATTGTCTTTACCACAAAAGATAAATCTGCACAACCACATGTTTAGAAAGGCCCTGTATTCAACTTCAGACAGAGGGCCATCAGACATATAATTTTGGATATATTTCTTATATCCAACTCCTGTCTTCACTCCTGTTTGCTTGGAGGAGCCCTTATACTTGTATGGGCGCACAGACTCCTGTATGTTCAGGCCGGTCATCATGTAAACATCGGCCAAAGTGGGAGACATTGGTCCATGGCCGAAAAGAAAAGCATTTGTACCATTGGACCAGAAATGGCAGGCTGCAATAAGAAGACCCTCATTCTTGGGTGTCTCGGCTAAGGATAGCTCTAGACAGTGTGAGATGCAGAGATTGTCCAGTTTTTGGTTTGAGGGCTTTTGTCATCAAAAATTCTTTTATACCAATTTCTCCAGACAGCAATTGGGGGCAAAGGCCAGTTCTTGAAGGCATCTTGCCATTCGTGAGGCTTTGTCAAAGAAGTTTTAAAGGGGATTCTCTGGGATTCGGCTGCAATGAGCTCAGAAGGATCTGAAATTCCTACGGGCCCAAGGAAATAAGATGTAGCTTTCTCCTCAATGGGAATCAGGAGTTCGGCAGATTCGATCCAGGAATGTTGCAGATTTCTAGTCAATTCCAAGATAAAAGTATCTTTTATCCCGAAATTGAAGGGGCATGTGTTAACACCAAAAATTGACACCAGGAAGAGGCTGACATGTGGGCCGGATTTGGTGAAAAGATAAACACCGTTCAGCTAAGAAAGCTTATCTTCAAGAACGATTCGGCAAAGGCATTCTGCGGTCGGGAGTCCGTCGCCAATTCGGCAAGGGAG
This sequence comes from Echinochloa crus-galli, assembly GCA_900205405.1. Taxonomy (NCBI): domain Eukaryota; kingdom Viridiplantae; phylum Streptophyta; class Magnoliopsida; order Poales; family Poaceae; genus Echinochloa; species Echinochloa crus-galli. The sequence continues at coordinate 105,996 of OAMR01001117.1, read as the reverse complement.
TTGCTCTATGGAAAGCATTCGGGGACGCATGATGACGTGGATTGAATACAAGGAAAAAGCCGATTTGATAAAGAATGCGAGATGAATACGGCACTTCGACGTATTTCTTTGGAAATAAACGTTTTGTAATCGTAGTCGACTAATGCGGGAATGAACCACATATTACTATATTGGTAACTCCTGAAGTACATCTCAAACCAGATATGAAGTCTATAATGTAGTTATGTTATGTCAACCTGTAAGGCTGTAACTAAAAAACTGACTCGGTCATGAGGTAACACTGGTACCAGTAGTATATCTCCAGGAAAGACCATAGCCAGCTTTATATATAAAGCATCCTCCAAAGGATACTGGGATTACCAGTTTACAATAAAGCACACACCGCTCGAAGAACAGCATCCAACAAACCCGTAACAGGACTCTCTAGGCCGCGCGCCAGAGATAGGAAGACACTACTCGCGACGAACAAACTAAAGGGCCATGAGACCATTACAAATCGACTGGACCCGACCTTCCGCGGAGCCTACGACTCCACCACCAACGGCTACAAGGAAAACCTCCAAACAACGCCTTCAGGAAGGCAAAGACGCGACTGCGACAGCGTTTGGTTTTCACCACGGAGAGCTTCCACGAACCGCCGTCGAACGAGACCCTGCAGACAACGCCCTCA
>OAMR01001117.1:87713-103519 GCA_900205405.1 Echinochloa crus-galli | reverse complement strand
CACTATATACTATATAGTAGTAGGAAGATTTGAATCATAGAACAAATTGGAGTTTGACCACCCAAACCAGATGGGAATATATGACTGTAATATTCAAGTAAATCTTTGCTTTAGTTATTTACATTTCTGCAGTCTGATAAGTAATTCCAGGATAGTCTAGCAGTCCTTTTCCCATAATGTTTTTTTTTCTACTGAACAACTACGTTCATGTTCCTCCTGAATCTTTCAAATGCGTTACAGTAATAATGTCTCATCAATTCACAATTGTTTGCGCATCTGGAAATAATAAACATTTTTTGTTAATAAAAAAACTGAACATTGGGGTCTGAAAACTGAAATTTCTAAGAAAAGATCTATTCTTTTTGTGACAGGTTTAAGGTATCCTTTCACAGTTTCGCTTTGTTTCCTTCCTCATACATTTAACATTCTTGATGCCTTGCTCAGTGATTCTACCCAAATTAATTCACTTGTACAGTACCTTCAGTGCTCTTTTTTAGAATCATGATTGCTCAGAACTGACGCATTCTTGTGCAAGTGTTGTCAGGATACATGAGGTCTAGATTAATGGAATTATCTTTGCTGCTTTGCTGATTTCATATAATTCAACCTTTTCTGGTCACACATGAAGACATTTGTGATCAGGATAGTTTGGTTGCAAATACCTGAGCTTTTTATGATTTGTTGACTCCATTTTGTAAAATAGTAAGGTTTTGGCATGGACATAATTGAAGGTTTTTCTCGTCACACATGGTATGTGATCAGGCTAGTTTGGCTCCAAGTAACTGAGGATTTTATAGTAAGCTTGCTTCATTTTAGAAGATAGCAAAGTTTTTGCATCATTATTTATGACGAGGAAACTAACTCTGTCTGCTAGGTAATTGAAGTTTTTCTATTCATGCATGGCATTATATGCAACTTTGGTTAACTTGTAGGCCATCTGAGGATGGCAGTCAATGGGACAAGGTCACAATCAAACTACAAGAATGGTATGGCACGCTTCCGGATTCGAAAGCCCTCGGGCACGTGTGAAGCCAGCTGATTCGGCTTGCTGTGTGCTTGGCGTGAGAAGCCGATTTTGCGTCAACAGAGACGCAGGGCTGCACGAGGGCGTCATGGTTAATGATTAAAACTTGCTTTTTAGCAACATGGTTAAGGGAAGCTCGTAGCGTCCCTGTGCTGTCACACCTCGGAAGTGTTGATGTGCGTGGTTGGGTGCAAAGTTCTTTTGAACTTTTACGCGACTGGTGGGTAAAGGGCGAAACCTCTGTGGAGTGTAAAATCTATCATGATAGCCTTGCTCAGGGTCACGAGCGGCCTGGATCCTTTTTGATTAGAACTTGATGGTTATTATAGTTGTTTAATGACTTACACTAGATCCGTCGGCTATGTCCCCGTGAGGCACAGTCCCGTGTGGGAGTCTCAGAGATTGAGAACTCCGCACGTTGCACATTTATTTTTCTTGTTGGCTTGTTGCCGCGCGATGGACGCTATTGACCCCCCTATGGTGAGACTCCATAGGCGTACGTCAATCTCGGTGCCTTGGCCATGCTGCCTATGTTACCAAAGCGGCTACTGTCTTGTTAGGGTGTCTTGTGAAAAGCCTCGTAGCGTCCCTATGCCATCACACCTTGGTAGTGTTGATGTGCGTGGTTGGGTGCAAAGTTCCTTTGAACTTTTACGCGACTGGTGGGTAAAGGGCGAAACCTCTGCAGAGTGTAAATCTATCATGATAGCCTTGCTCAGGGTCACGAGCGGCCTGGATCCTTTTTGATTAGAACTTGATATTTATTCATGCTTAATGACACTTACACTTTATTAATTGGGTTGCAACCGGGTATTGCCCCCTGAACTCTTCCCTGATCCACTCTTGCCCCCTCTTCTTTCTCTCCGGTCCGGCCCAGCTCCCCCTCTCCTTTCTTTTTCCCGCGGCCCACACCAACCGCTCGGCCCAACCCAGCCAGCTCACCCCAGTAATACTATTAGAACAGTATACCAAACAGTGAAAACAGTACAAAAACAGGAGCTAGAAATAATCTACGCTTCGCTACGAACACATGAGCGCGAAAATCACACTAATCGGAGCTAAAACAAAAGAGATATGGGTTTTCTAAGTTCTAGGGACCTGCTGGCAAGTACATGAGTAATAAACACATAAGCAAAGCTTCTCTATAGCCGAATACCTTGTCTCCGGGTCTAGTAACTTTCGGCTAAGGTATGCAACTACTCTTTCCTTCCCTTCAAATTCTTGAATAAGGGCCGATCCAATAGTTTGGGCATCGGCCGCCACGTACAACTTGAAAGGCTTGTTCAATTGTGGAGGCACCAATACTGGTGGCTTCTTCATGTACTCTTTTATTTCATCAAAAGCCTTCTGTTGTTCGTCACCCCATACAAACTTTTGATCCTTTTTTATTTTCAATAGTGAGGAAAAGGGCAACACCTTCTGTGACAAGTTTGATATGAATCTTCTCACAAAATTTATCTTGCCAAGCAGTGATTGTAACTCTTTAAGATTAGTTGGAGGAACAATTTCATCAATTGCCTTCATGCTTTTCTTGCCAACTCCTATTCCTCCTTCATGTATCAAAAATCCCAGAAACTCTCCAGCCGAAACTCCAAAAGCACACTTGTTCGGGTTCATTTTAAGCCCATGCTTCCTGGTGCATTCTAGAGTTTTCCTTATGTCAGCCAAATGGGACTCATGATCCAATGACTTGATCACTACATCATCAATATATATTTCCACAATCTTGCCGATCAACTCATGAAAAATATAATTCATAGCCCTTTGATAAGTTGCACCGGCATTTTTCAATCCAAAGGTCATGACAACCCATTCAAACAACCCTATGTGTCCAGGACATCTGAAAGCTGTCTTTACTATATCTTCTAATGCCATAAAAATCTGATTGTATCCTGCATTACCATCCATGAAACTGAGCACTTTGTATCCAGCAGCAGCATCAACCAATGAATCAGCAATAGGCATTGGATATCCATCCATGGGTGTAGCCTTGTTTAGATCTCTAAAATCTATGCAAACCCTCATTTTTCCATTTTTCTTATAGACAGGAACGATATTAGAGATCCAATCCGCGTATTTACATGGCCGAATGAAATTTGCATCTAGTAATCTTTCAATCTCCTTTTTCACATCGGCCAACACTTCTTCCTTGTAGATTTTTCGGGGTGGTTGCTTGTAAGGCCTGTAACCAGGTTTGATCGGCAACCGATGCTCAACAATTGAACGGTCTAGACCGGGCATCTCCGAATAATCCCAAGCAAAGCAGTCCTTGTATTCTTTTAACAATGTCACCAACTTTTCTTTGAAAACCGAATCCAAGTTAGCACTGATAAATGTCGGCCTTGGCTTGTCACCATCTCCAATGTCCACTTCTTCCAATTTATCGGCCGATACAAATCCACGTCCTAATTTTCCATCAGTTCCATCAATTGGATTCTCCATCAAAAATTACTATGAGAGCCGACTGCTTCGATCGGCTGTTGATCACTGCTGGCTGGTGCAACAGGACCTTCTCCCCAGTCTTTGCCTGAGAAACAATCTATGCCTTGATATTCCCAAAAAGCTGGTTCCATATTTGCCACGCTTATTGAATCATCTGCTTGGACAATCTCCACCTCATCATCTATCCACTGAATGAGCTGTTGATGCATGGTTGATGGGATACAGCAATTTGCATGAATCCAATCTCTTCCAAGCAGCAAACTATATGCCCCTTTGCCCTCAATGACAAAGAAAGTTGTGAGCAGCACTTTGGATCCAATCATCAGTTCTACATGAACACAGCCTTTGGTGTCTGAAGGATTTCCAGCAAAATCATTTAGAATTATGCTCGTTGGTGTTAAATCTCCAGGGCCCATGCCAAGCTTCCTAAATGTAGTATATGGCATCACATTCACAGCAGCTCCACCATCGACGAACATCTTGGTTAAAGGCTTCCCATTGACAAATCCTTTCAAATATAATGGCTTCATATGTCGATTCTGGATTGGCTTTTCAAAGACAGCTTGCTTATTGAGCATCAATTGTGCCATTAGCTGTTCGACTTCATCTACCTCTGACAACGCTTCCTCCTGCACAACTTGATCAGTGGGAGCCATAAATTCATTCGGCAAAAAGCATACCATGCATGTAGGAGCCGAATGACCATCTTCTTCAGGCTTGTCCTTTCGACGCCATATTGATTTCATCTTAGGCCTTGCTTGCTTTAATTCTTGATTCCTCAAACGTTGTACTCTTCTCTTTTGGCTTTTCCTCAAGCCAGGTGGACACCATTGTCCTTCTTGCCAAACATAAGCATGATCTTCTTCTTCTTCATGATCAACCCACCTGTAATCAGCATGCCTCTTTCTTGGTTGATCATTAAAACGCCGATCATCACTAGGATGCATCCTGCCAATTCTTTCATGGACAGATCGGCGATTGACAGTTTCCTGCCTATATTCATCATACCTATCATTGCATTCAGGACAATTATTCCATGTGGGAAGCTTCAAACCTTCGTTCCAACAGTGTCTGAAGAATGCACACCCCCAATGCGCACGTTCCTGCTCTCGAGCATACTCTTCTTGTTCCTCCCTATATCTTTCTTCCTCGTATCTCCTCTTCTCCTCTTCACGTCTATGCCTTTGGTAACGCTCCTTTTCTTGCTGACGTTTCCATTTGTTAAGGAGGATACGTGTAGTGACTCTAGGCTTGGAGGATTTCCCAATTTCAAATTGATCATTCGGGAAGCGAGAGTCTTTTTTGCGAATCTGTTCAATTGTGACTTGCCGAGTAGGATCAACTGAGCCATTTTGTTTTGCCTTCTCTGAAGTTAAAACTTTCATCTTCCCCTTTTCTTCAGGTGCAACAGCATTCACCATGTTGATTGAAAACCCAATCATATTCTGAGGGAAGGGATTGCTATCCAATTTCATTCTGTTGTCAAACTTCAGGTGCCCCTCTTGAATAGCCTTTTGAATCCTCATTCTGAAGATCCTGCATTCATTAATGGAATGAGAATTTCTGTCATGAAATCCACAATACTTCTTGTCTTTCACTCCTTCAGGCCGAAGCATAGAATGCCCCTCTGGTAATTTGATTCGGCCTTCTTTCACAAGGAAATCAAATAATTTGTCCGCCTTAGTCACATCAAAATCATATGTGCCCTTGGTCTGTTTAATCCACTTCTGATTCACTGCAATCGGCTCTTTGCCCCACACTATTTCTGCTGCAGCTACCTCTTCATTGTCCTCATACTCATCTTCTTGATCTGCTCTTTCGAGGAATTGGTTGTAAATATCGGCTACATCATTTTGCTTGGCAAATCTACCATCTTTCTTGAGGCCATATGCTTGGTTACTCATCAATGTCAATTTCTTTGACAACTGACTCAGATCTTCAAACTCCATACCGAACAGCTTTTCACGAATTGCAGGTAGCATCCCAGTCACAGCCATACTAGCCAACTGATCATCTGGAATATTTAGAGAAAAGCACATATTCTTTGTTTCCCTGAATCTTCTGAGGAATTCTGTGGGTGTTTCATTAAATCTTTGTCTCATGCTAGTCAAATCAACCAATTTCTTCTCAGTGCTGCCAGTGTAGTAATGAGCATGGAATTTCTTTTCTAGGTCCTTCCAAGTGCAAATTGACTGAGCAGGTAATGAAGCAAACCATCTAAAAGCTGGACCTGTTAATGACAATGGGAAGTATCTTATTCTGAAAGCCTCATCTGCTGAAGCCTCCAGTCTGTCTTGAACAATTTGTCTCAGTAGTTTGTACTAAGGATTACTGAATTTCGGCAATAAAGCTTATCTTTTGTGATCCCTCTGTGATATCTCCACTGAATTGATGATGTATATTGTTAGCACTAAGGGCAATACAATCTAGTATTGGCCATTTTTCCTCTGTTAGAAATTTTTGTTCTGAAGGCGGCTTCTTCCCGAATACAGGCTATTTCCATTGTGTCTTAATCAACGATCAATCTCAACGCTAGGATAGTATTTCTTCAAATATCTTCCATTTATAGCAGAAGCAAATTCTTCTCCCAATAATGTCTTCAAAATATATGCATTTCCAGGCACGCATCTAACCACTCTGAAAGGACCTTCCCAATTTGGTGACCACTTACCGAATGTACTGTATTTAGTACCAATCGGCAATATCGCTTTCCAAACCAAATCTCCTTCTGCAAATTGCCTGACTTTTACCTTCTTGTTGTAATATTTGGCAACTCGCATCTTATTTTTCTCAATATTTTCCAATGCTTTGAGACGAATCATATGCAAATCTTCCAATTCGTCCATCATCAAGTTACTGTAATCTTTAGAACTTAAATCTTTCTGCAACTGTATTCTCCTTGACTCTGTTTGTAATTCCCATGGCAAAATGGCATGATGTCCATACACTAGTTCATAAGGAGACGTTTTTGTAGCCCCATGAGGAGCCATTCGGTAAGCCCACAATGCTTCATTGAGTACCGAATGCCACCTTCTTGGCTTTTGATCAATTTTCTTCTGTATGATTTTAATCATGATCTTGTTGGAAGCTTCTGCCTGTCCATTGGCTTGAGCATAATAAGGAGAAGAATTCAGTAATTTTATCCCCATACTTTCAGCAAAATCTCTGAACTCTGAAGATGTAAATTGAGACCCTTGATCTGTGGTAATTGTCTGAGGAATTCCAAATCTGTAAATGATGTGCTCTTTGACAAATTCAATCATATCTTCTGATGCTACCTTTCTCAATGGAATCGCCTCAACCCACTTGGTAAAATAATCTGTTGCTAAAAGTACAAACTTATGCCCCTTGCTCGATGGAGGATTTATTTGGCCAATCAAATCTATTCCCCATCCTCTGAATGGCCATGGCTTGATAATGGGATTCAAAGCCGATGCTGGAACTCTCTGAATGTTTCCAAATTTCTGACAGTCCTGACATCCCTTGTAATATTCAAAGCAATCTTCCAACATTGTCGGCCAGTAATATCCAGTTCTTCTAATAACCCACTTCATTCGGTAAGCTGACTGATGTGCTCCACATAATCCATCATGCACTTCACTCATCAACTTCTTTGCTTCTTCTTGATTTAAGCAACGTAATAATACTCCGTCCAGGGATTTATAATATAAATCTTTATCAAGAAGAACAAACTTTATAGCTTTATACCTGAGTCTTCTAGAAACCTTCTGGGATGGATTCTCCAAATAATCGGCAATTTCTTTCCTCCAATCACCTTCTGCCAAACTACTCCCGAAAGCACAGTCATCAGTAGCAAATACCTCTTGATTTTCTCTGTAACCTGATGCACTTTGAGCCAATCTATTTGCTTCTCCATTATCCCCTCTAGGAATGTGTTGTAGAATTACTGACCGAAAGCTCTTCAATATTTCTTTGCATTCTTCATAGTAATTCCTCAAGATATCACTTTTGCATTCATATTCACCATTCAATTGTTTTATGACCAATTCTGAATCTCCAAAAATTTCAACTGCAATGGCTTTTGCTTCTTTCAAATATTGGAGCCCTCTGAGTAATGCCTCATACTCAGCCTGATTGTTAGTAACAGTAGATTGAATGGGAATAGCAAACTCAAATGTTTCTCCTTTGGGTGAAATTAATAAAATACCTGCTCCACCACCTTTGTCACATGAAGAGCCATCGAAGAATAATTTCAACTGGGATTCATTTAATTGTAGTAATTTTGATAATGTTAAAATGAATCAACTAAAAGTGCCAATGCAGTTAAGCCGTGTCAAGCCTTTTTGAGCCTTCATACCCCGTGCTATACTTGCTAAGTAAGACATTTACTTACACTTGCTATTATTCAACAATCCGGGATGGGTACAGATGGAGTACTTCTGAGCTGTGGTCAACCAGTCGGTGTCCCTGTGGACTGCGGCCTCGTCTTCGAGTTGAAGATTAGACTTCCGCTGTGTATGTGCTAACTCTGATTTAAATTATTTTTATTATGAGCATATGTACTCTGTTTATCATATTTGTTAGCTATATGTGTTCTGTGGACATCCTGGGCACACATATAGCAGCACTTCGGGTTTATATAAAACCCGGGTGTGACAAGGGTGCTAGGCAGGAGAGGGCTATACATTGGATGACAGAGGGACAGCGTTATTACATCACTTACTCTGATTTTGCTTCTCTCTTTAGGGTTGCACATGAGGATGATAACACGGTGAAGATACATGACAGAGGTGTTCTGGAAGCATCTGATTTGAAGTTCATGTATCCTAGAAATCAGAATGGCAGCTGGGGGAAAGTGGGTGGTCTATACACATATTATGGGACACTGTACAGGATGCTTCGCAAGACACTCACCCCTAGAGATGGCAACACCTCAGATATCTCTCTTTACATGAGAAATTTGATGTATTATTTGAGGATTGGAGAGGAGACACCTCCCTTTAGTGTTGCCGATTTTTTGTGGTAAGAGATCAAGACCATTTCTGAGAGTCCTCAGAAGATTTGTGCCTACAGCCCGTACATTATGCTTATGATTGAGAGGGTCACAAACTTAAAGATTCAGAAGGATACTCAACACAAGCCTTTGTGTCCTCCTGTTCCTCACAAATTTAGGATGCCTTCTCCTCCACCAGCAGACACAGATGCAGCAGCAGGAGGTGATCATGGTCAGCATGAGCCTACACAGCAGCAAGGAGGAGACCAAACTCAGCAGCAGCAGCACAGTCAGTTGCAGCCGGGGCAAACCGGTCTGACTGGTTCCCCAAACCGGTCTGACCGGTTTGGGCCTGGCAGCAGCTCATACCCTGAGCAAAGGACTTCTCCAATTCATTTGTTCATATCTTTGGATTTGGGTTGAGAGAGCTCTTGTGTGTGAGCTAGAGAACATTAGGCAGCAGAGGATTGAGAGCAAGAAGACTAGGGATGCGGTGAAGAGATTACATGCCAAGATGAGCCCGCATGATCCACCATCACCCATCTCTCCTCCACTTGAGCTACCTGAGATACTCCCGCTTAGAGACATCATGACCGATCACATGAATGCGGGCTACTTTGAGGAGTATGGTGACATATTTGGATATGGACACGTTGGATCGAGCTCACAGCCTACACCACCCCCTCCACAGCCAGTTGGTGCTCTAGGGACCATGCCATACATGCCTACTTCAGAAGGTGACTTGTTTAGTTCCTCTTTTGGGTTTGCACCTCCAGGTCCATCTTATGCGGCTGCCACACTCCCGTCTTCGTCATATGCATATGGTGGCACCGGGTCTTCTATGGCAGGACTTCAGTTCTCGAGTGCTCCATCTCCTACTCTTGGAGATTTTGCATCACAGGCAGCTGCTTCTATCTTCGGACCTACTTCTGCTCCTAGTCCTGGTATGCTTTGATCTTCCACATCTCACTCCATGTCTAGTACATCACTCTAGATTATCACTTGCACATTCAATTGAGTGAAGGTTTTCATTGGACTACTTCTTCGTCAGATGATCATAGCCCTACCTTTTAGTGGCGGAGACGAGTGGAGACATGATGGGAGTACGACTACAAGCTTCTCCAGGCCCTTTATGGATGATTAATGACAAAGGGGGAGAAGAATGGATTAAAGCTTAGTTTCTAGTTGATCTTGTAGTCGTTTATGAAATTTGGATGTAATAAATTCGTACTTTATCTCTTTATGGACTTGAGAACTTGTAATGTGTGCTACTGTGTGTTGAACCTTGTTTTATATATTCTAAGTGACCATTTGCTAGTGTGATACTCTTGTATTGTTTGATGCAATGTTGTTTCACATATGCTTCTGTCTGGGTGAAACCGGTCTGACCGGTTTCCCAAACCGGTCTGACCGGTTTGACCCGTGACAGCAAGCATATGTAATTCTCTTGTTTTATTGAGTGCTATACATGTCACACACACACTTGTTGCACATGTTGGATGCTGAGATATAGGGGGAGCTCTCATTTTTATTGATTATTTGTGCATTTGGCATTTGAGGTCAAATTTTTATTGATTATTTGGAAGGGATTGCTATCCAATTTCATTCTGTTGTCAAACTTCAGGTGCCCCTCTTGAATAGCCTTTTGAATCCTCATTCTGAAGATCCTGCATTCATTAATGGAATGAGAATTTCTGTCATGAAATCCACAATACTTCTTGTCTTTCACTCCTTCAGGCCGAAGCATAGAATGCCCCTCTGGTAATTTGATTCGGCCTTCTTTCACAAGGAAATCAAATAATTTGTCCGCCTTAGTCACATCAAAATCATATGTGCCCTTGGTCTGTTTAATCCACTTCTGATTCACTGCAATCGGCTCTTTGCCCCACACTATTTCTGTTGCAGCTACTTCTTCATTGTCCTCATACTCATCTTCTTGATCTGCTCTTTCGAGGAATTGGTTGTAAATATCGGCTACATCATTTTGCTTGGCAAATCTACCATCTTTCTTGAGGCCATATGCTTGGTTACTCATCAATGTCAATTTCTTTGACAACTGACTCAGATCTTCAAACTCCATACCGAACAGCTTTTCACGAATTGCAGGTAGCATCCCAGTCACAGCCATACTAGCCAACTGATCATCTGGAATATTTAGAGAAAAGCACATATTCTTTGTCTCCCTGAATCTTCTGAGGAATTCTGTGGGTGTTTCATTAAATCTTTGCCTCATGCTAGTCAAATCAACCAATTTCTTCTCAGTGCTGCCAGTGTAGTAATGAGCATGGAATTTCTTTTCTAGGTCCTTCCAAGTGCAAATTGACTGAGCAGGTAATGAAGCAAACCATCTGAAAGCTGGACCTGTTAATGACAATGGGAAGTATCTTATTCTGAAAGCCTCATCTGCTGAAGCCTCACCAAGTTGCATCAAATACCGTGCTATATGCTCCACAGTACTAGTGTCATCCTGTCCTGAAAATTTAGTAAATTCTGTAGGCACTTTAACTCTGTTAGGCAATGACACCCTTTGATACCATTCTGGGAAAGGCGATGAGTACATGTATCCCTGATTTTTAGGCTTCAGACCGAACTGATTTTGCAATACATCGGTCATTTTTTGTACCATGATATCAATATTGGTATCTTGATTCTCTGGCCTTCCAGTAGGCATTCCTGCAGCACCATGATATCCAGGATTGGGTAGAGCATCAATAGCATTATAATCCATGAATTCTGAATATCCATTCCCATATATATCCCTTTGCAGCCTGTTTCTTAAAGGAGATATTTTGTAAGCAGAAGCAGGTGGATTCCCTGTAGTACCGAATGCCGCTTCACCAAATGTGCGAGGTTTTGGCACTGCTTGCTGAGGATCTTGCTGAATTGGGCGACCATTCGCATCTTTTGTCCCAGAAGCTCCAGTTTCTCCAACATTGTCTTTTCCATGCGGCTTTTGAGTTGTTGTGTGTGGCCCGAAGTACGTTGGTCCACCCGGTGGCCCATATTCCTGCTCAAAAGTTTTATCCACGCTCTGACCAAAAATACTGATCATTATCAATCGAAAACTGTTCAAGAATGCAGTATTGTGATTGGTCATTGTTTCTCCCAGAGCCTTGTACAACAAGCAAGAAAAATGCTCTCTTTCTTCATCTGAGCTCATGTCTGACTGTCCAGGCAACAAGACTCTTGGCAGTTCTATCTTGAGAAAAGGTGCACCACTCCTGTTTTTGCCGAAAGACAGCAAGCACTTTTTAGTGAACTGCTCTACAGCAGCTTTCATGCTTCAATTCCCGATTCCTCAGGCGCTGTACTCTTCTCTTCTGGCTCTTCCTCAAACCAGGTGGACACCATTGTCCTTGTTGCCAAACATAATAACCATGATCTTCTTCTTCATGATCAACCCACCTGTAATCAGCATGCCTCTTTCTTGGTTGATCATCAAAACGTCGATCATCACTAGGATGTATCCTGCCAATTCTTTCATGGACAAACGCTTGTCCTTCACATAAAAAACTTGTGTGACAGCTTTGCCCAGGACGAACGGTTCGTCTAGAAAGCCAATCTTGCTTAGGTCCACTAACGTCATTCCATAGTCCGCTTCAACTTTAACACCTCCTCCAGCCTTCCCGAATGCTACCGCTTTCGCATGCGGAACAATGCCTCTGCCGAATGATGACGCATTCCCGACCGCAGAGTATCTCTGCCGAATATTTCAGCCGAATGGCGACGCGTTCCCGACCGCAGAGCGTCTTTGCCGAATGCTTCAGAGAAAGCCCCTTAGCCGAATGGCATCCTTCCACCAAATTCGGCCCACATGTCAGCCTCTTCCTGGTGCTAATTTTTGGTGTTAACACATGCCCCTTCAATTTCGGGATAAAGGATACTTTTATCTCGGAATTGACCAGGAATCCCCAACACTTCAAGCTGAATCTGTTCGATATTCGCTTTCTGCTTCCGAATCCTCGGAGCGCGCCTTCCAAACTCAAATCCTAGTTCGTTGCATCTTTCAAGCTCCAATCTTCAAATGGCGAACCAAGATCTTGTCCTCCAGGTGAGCTTTTAATCCCTCAAGCACATTCGGCATCCTTTGTTATCACGTGTCTCCCTTTTGCAAGTCAGCTCCATCTATCATGTTCTCTCTCAATCGAAGTCCAGCGGTATCACCACTTTACCGATTCTTCATTACTGACCAGCTTCCTGCTTATTTTGCCGAATGCCCTTTCGTCTTCTTATCGGGTCCACCTGTCATCTTCAGTACTTTGGAAACATACGCGCGTCATAATTGCTTCATCTGCCGACTCACCTTTCAACGCACTCCTCGATGGCCCTTTTAAACTGCCTTTCCACTCCGTTTCGGCCAACGTTTTCCAGACTGCCCTGTTTTTTTAATCTTAGAGTTCAAAGAACACCCTTTCCTCTTCTCATTCATCATCTAATCCAGCCTAGAAAATGTCTTCTGTGAGCAGCAGGCAAAATTCCGAGCCTGGTGCATCTAGCACCTCTAAGAGGAGGTTATCTTCTTCTTTACTCCATTTTATGATAATGCAATCATTCTTATCTGGTTTGCCCTTACACAGGAGAGTCGATGATGATCTTCCAGAGTACCTGATTCATCAAGTTGTCAACTTTCAACTTATCCTGGAAGATAAGAATCAAGAGATTGATCGAATTTCCAGAGAACGTGACATTGCTCGGAAGCGAGCTGCTGGTGAGTATCTGCGTGACGTAAGCATGACGAAAGATCGGCTTTCAACCGAATGAACATTGTAACACATACTCATAGCCGATTAACGAGAAGCAGAGCATGATAGATAAATAAAAGGGTGAAACATGATCATAAATTCGCAGTAAACAAAGAATGCATAGGCCGTTTCAATCTTCCCTTTTCTCCAGATGGAACAGCATTTACCATATTAACTGAGAACCCGATCATATTCTGAGGGAAAGGGTTACTGTCCAGTTTCATTTTGTTGTCGAATTTCAAATGTCCTTCCTGGATAGCTTTCTGAATCTTCATCCTAAAGACTCTGCATTCATTAATGGAATGAGAATTTCTATCATGAAACCCACAGTACCTCTTATCTTTCACTCCATCAGGCCGAAGCATGGAGTGCCCTTCTGGCAATTTGATTCGGCCTTCTTTCACCAGGAACTCAAATAATTTGTCTGCCTTAGTCACATCAAAATCATATGTTCCCTTCATCTGCTTGATCCACCTTTGAGCCATTGTTTTGCATCTATTAATCTTTCAATCTCCTTTTTCACATCGGCCAACACTTCTTCCTTGTAGATTTTTCGGGGTGGTTGCTTGTAAGGCCTGTAACCAGGTTTGATCGGCAACCGATGTTCAACAATAGAACGGTCTAGACCGGGCATCTCCGAATAATCCCAAGCAAAGCAGTCCTTGTATTTTTTTAACAATGTTACCAACTTTTCTTTGAAAACCGAACTCAAGTTAGCACTGATAAATGTCGGCCTTGGCTTGTCACCATCTCCAATGTCCACTTCTTCCAATTTATCGGCCGACACAAATCCACGTCCTAATTTTCCATCAGTTCCATCAATTGGATTCTCCATTAAAAATTACTATGAGAGCCGACTGCTTCGATCGGCTGTTGATCACTGCTGGCTGGTGCAACAGGACCTTCTCCCCAGTCTTTGCCTGAGAAACAATCTATGCCTTGATATTCCCAAAAAGCTGGTTCCATATTTGCCACGCTTATTGAATCATCTGCTTGGACAATCTCCACCTCATCATCTATCCACTGAATGAGCTGTTGATGCATGGTTGATGGGATACAGCAATTTGCATGAATCCAATCTCTTCCAAGCAGCAAACTATATGCCCCTTTGCCCTCAATGACAAAGAAAGTTGTGAGCAGCACTTTGGATCCAATCATCAGTTCTACATGAACACAGCCTTTGGTGTCTGAAGGATTTCCAGCAAAATCATTTAGAATTATGCTCGTTGGTGTTAAATCTCCAGGGCCCATGCCAAGCTTCCTAAATGTAGTATATGGCATCACATTCACAGCAGCTCCACCATCGACGAACATCTTGGTTAAAGGCTTCCCATTGACAAATCCTTTCAAATATAATGGCTTCATATGTCGATTCTGGATTGGCTTTTCAAAGACAGCTTGCTTATTGAGCATCAATTGTGCCATTAGCTGTTCGACTTCATCTACCTCTGACAACGCTTCCTCCTGCACAACTTGATCAGTGGGAGCCATAAATTCATTCGGCAAAAAGCATACCATGCATGTAGGAGCCGAATGACCATCTTCTTCAGGCTTGTCCTTTCGACGCCATATTGATTTCATCTTAGGCCTTGCTTGCTTTAATTCTTGATTCCTCAAACGTTGTACTCTTCTCTTTTGGCTTTTCCTCAAGCCAGGTGGACACCATTGTCCTTCTTGCCAGACATAAGCATGATCTTCTTCTTCTTCATGATCAACCCACCTGTAATCAGCATGCCTCTTTCTTGGTTGATCATTAAAACGCCGATCATCACTAGGATGCATCCTGCCAATTCTTTCATGGACAGATCGGCGATTGACAGTTTCCTGCCTATATTCATCATACCTATCATTGCATTCAGGACAATTATTCCATGTGGGAAGCTTCAAACCTTCGTTCCAACAGTGTCTGAAGAATGCACACCCCCAATGCGCACGTTCCTGCTCTCGAGCATACTCTTCTTGTTCCTCCCTATATCTTTCTTCCTCGTATCTCCTCTTCTCCTCTTCACGTCTATGCCTTTGGTAACGCTCCTTTTCTTGCTGACGTTTCCATTTGTTAAGGAGGATACGTGTAGTGACTCTAGGCTTGGAGGATTTCCCAATTTCAAATTGATCATTCGGGAAACGAGAATCTTTCTTGCGAATTTGTTCAATCGTGACTTGCCGAGTGGGGTCAACTGAGCCACTTTGTCTTGCCTTTTCTGAAGTTAAAACTTTCATCTTCCCTTTTTCTTCAGGTGCAACAGCATTCACCATGTTGATTGAAAACCCAATCATATTCTGAGGGAAGGGATTGCTATCCAATTTCATTCTGTTGTCAAACTTCAGGTGCCCCTCTTGGATAGCCTTTTGAATCCTCATTCTGAAGATCCTGCATTCATTAATGGAATGAGAATTTCTGTTATGAAATCCACAATACTTCTTGTCTCTCACTCCTTCGGGCCGAAGCATAGAATGCCCCTCTGGTAATTTGATTCGGCCTTCTTTCACAAGGAAATCAAATAATTTGTCCGCCTTAGTCACATCAAAATCATATGTGCCCTTGGTCTGCTTAATCCACTTCTGATTCACTATAATCGGCTCTTTGCCCCACACTATTTCTGCTGCAGAGATGTGTATAAGAGACAGATTTAGTACTCCATGC
>OAMR01001117.1:68513-85005 GCA_900205405.1 Echinochloa crus-galli | reverse complement strand
AAACCGGTCTGACCGGTTTGGGAAACCGGTCTGACCGGTTTGGGAAACCGGTCTGACCGGTTTGGGAAACCGGTCTGACCGGTTTGGGAAACCGGTCTGACCGGTTTGGGAAACCGGTCTGACCGGTTTGGGAAACCGGTCTGACCGGTTTGGGAAACCGGTCTGACCGGTTTGGGAAACCGGTCTGACCGGTTTGGGAAACCGGTCTGACCGGTTTGGGAAACCGGTCTGACCGGTTTGGGAAACCGGTCTGACCGGTTTGGGAAACTGGTCTGATCGGTTTTGGTACTGACTTTGGAAAAAGCTTTGTAAATTGCAGATTCACCTATTCACCCCCCCTCTAGGTGACATCAAGGTCCTTTCACTATCTTTGCGGCCAGATCTGGTGTATATTGCGATTGATTCTTCTAATCTACTGTTTCTTGAGCTCATGTAATCGGATTTTTGTTTTATATAGCTGAGCGGTAGCAAGTTGGTCGATGATGCACAATGGCACTGGGTGGCGTATATTCAAATGTCGCAGCCGTGCTAGATTTTTTTTGATTGATACAATAATCTAGGATGTTCATCAGTAACATGTTCTAATAGATTGATCGGTTTATGCCATGGATGATCAAAGTTGCAAGGCGCCGAGAGATCATAATTGGGGGTGCAGCTCTTGTGGGTGTGATATCTGCCTGGATTGCTGCTAGGTTTAGGAGACTGGCACATGCTAGACGAACCATTAACTATGGCCCAATGCTTCCTAGGGATGAACAAAGGCAAAAAAAAATATAGCCTTTATCTACCAATCAAATGGCACCCAATGTGTGAACACCGTTGGGATGAAGAGAGCCCCTTTATTGCAACTTTATGACCTGTTCCGTAACAGGGTCTGCTCAAAGATAGCATACATCGCAACATTGAAGAGCAAGTTGCCATGTTTCTTCATGTTGTTGGCCACAACCAAAAATTTAGATGTGTTCACGTGCCCCTTTTAAGGTCTGTTGAAACCCTACGTAGGCATGTAAAAAAAGAAACCCTACGTCTGAGTTGTTGTATCCTGTTGGAGAACTTAGGTCTGAGTTGATCCTTCCACGGTCACCAGCAGTTCCAACTAAAATCACAAACAAAAGAAAGTGGAGCCCTTACTTCAAGGTTTGGTTCTATTCCATTTGTCCATCATACACCAGCCAAAATTGTCTATCTACTAGTACTAATTAATGCAACCTTATGTAGGACTGTGTTGGAGCCATTGATGGACCCCATGTGCTAGCTAGAGTGTCTGAGAGATCAAGAGCCGCATTTGTGGGCAGAAAGCATACCACCACCCAAAATGTGTTGGCTGCTGGCACTTAATTGTTTTGGTGATTTTGGATGACAACATGATTTGTAATTTAACTTGTTTGTTTAAGTATATGAGCAGGGTCTTATTCTTATGGATAATCATGAAACATACTTGTTGAAGAATGAGAGCTCATTGTTGGTACAAATGACATAAAAGCAAACAAGTGATGGTAATCCCATGCAACAAAGTGATACAATGATAAGTTATTGAAAATGATAAATGAGACATGGTTTTATGCATATTGGTTGGTCTCATTAATAAGATACTTGTCGAAGAGTTTTGGGATAAATTAATTAAGAAATTGGGATTTCTTTGGGCTTGATCCATGGCTATGGTTTGAATCAAATTGAGACATGATTACTATGGCATACATATGGTCTCAAGTGCATGGAAGCTCATGGACAAGTTATTTTACCAAAGACCACGTACCACAATATTGAAGATATTTCAAGTTAATTGAAGACATGGATTTCAAAGTGGTATTCATGATGATGCAATGTAAAGTGGAGCTCAAAGTGGCTAGATATGGTGAAAGAGTTAAGCTTGATGGGAGTGTCCAGGTACCAAGCAAAGAGAAGGGCAAGTTGGTCTTGTTGCCGAGGGACTTTGCTAGGGTGAAGACTAGCATCATGGTTTAATCTCTATGCACTAATCAAGCCTTACGAAGTGAAGCTATGCAATGCGTCTAATTCTTTATTGATCATATATTGGAATGGCTTATGAATTGGTCCATACACTTGGAAATTCTAAGCCTAGCTCAAGATTGGATTTGCTCAGCTATGAAGGAGTGTTGTGAGTCTTCAAGTTGAGAATGATCAAGTATGGAAATAATCAAGGCATTGAAGCTCAAGTGGAAGAATTCATTTATTGTTTTTATCTTGAGTTTAGGGATGCATCATTAGTTGATTAACAACACCAAAAAGTGCTAAATAGATCAACCCTTGTGAGATAGCCTTGAGAGTAAAGTGTTTGGCACTTAGTGTGCTGCCTTGACCCAAACCGGTCTGACCTGACCGGTTTGGCATCTAACTGTTCCAACGGCTACTTTGGTTTGAAAACCGGTCTGACCGGTTTGGGAAACCGGTGTGACCGGTTTCTAACGGCTATAACGGCTAGTTTGGGAATTTGGGGTATTTATACCCCTTGGCCCTCTCCTTTGAGGGCTGCTGGTTCATTTTGCCTTCCTTGGTCGTCCAAAGCCATCTCAAGCACCAGCTAGCTCTCCCCAAACCTCTCTTTGTGAGAGTTGATTGATTCTATCAATATCTTTGGACTTATGGATAATCATAAAAAAATGGAGACGCAAGTAATTTATTTCATAAACTTCTCACTTTTGGCATATGCGCATCACATTTACACTACGTGATAACCAAGTGCATGTCTCATCTCAAGTTATCATGTTAAGTTTTAATCAACATATGCCATGAGGTGCTTTTAATGGCTCTCTAGTAGAGCAAAGTTTGTCAATTTCAGGAAAAACAATGCAAGTTCCGACACTAGGGCCGGAAGATCCGACCATATGTTCCGGGCGGCTCTGTTTTGAGTTTTTCCAAGCCGGATGATCCGAGATAGCCGGAAGATCCGACACATGGTCGGAAGATCCGGGGGACTGGATTTTCTGGTGAAACCGGTCTGACAATTGGCTATTTGTGGAACTTCGGGAAACAAATCATCGTGTCTCTCTATTGGTTTGCCTCATAAGTTCAATTCTAGCATTTATATTTGCTTCCGCTTCGATCTACTTGGTTGTGCTCTACTTGTGTGCAGGGACTTTGTGAACCTGCTAGAAATCACCTACAGGAGCTGCAAACCAAATTTGGTTTGTACTAGAACTCGTAGAGGGGGTCATATACATATTTGTGTGTTTCTACTGGAAACCGGTCTGACCGGTTTGGTAAACCGGCCTGACCGCTTTTGTACTGTGTTGAGTTCCTGACCCCAAACTACTGTGTTGAGTTCCTGACCCTAAACCGGTCTGACCGGTTTGGAAAACCGGTCTGACCGATTTTGGTACTGACAGTGTGAAAAAGTTTTGTAAATTGCAGATTCACCTATTCACCCCCCCTTCTAGGTGACATCAAGGTCCTTTCATTGGTATCAGAGCTTGGCCTCACATCCAAGCTTAACCGCCGTGAGGAAAGGGAGATCTTCTTCTGGAATAGGCTGCTTTAGGTTCCTTATATAGCCGGGAGCTGTGGTAAGCTCGTTCCCTCATTTCATCTAATTCGGCCAATTGGATCTTCCGCTTGAGGCCGGCAGCTGGAAGGTTCATACCCCACTTCCTAATGGCCCAATGAGCTTTGAACTCCATTGCCACTGGTCAATGGCAGGTCTTGCCATAGACTAGTTGATATGGGGTCATTTCTATGGGCGTCTTATAGGCCGTACGATATGCCCAGAGTGCTTCCGGGAGTTTATCCTTCCATTTCCTACCCATCTCATTTACGGTCTTCTGCAGAATATTTTTGATTTGTTTGTTTGATGTTTCTGCTTGACCGCTTGTCTGAGGGTGATAGGGTGTAGCAACATTATGCTGCACCCCCAGACTTGAAAAATACTTACGGAAGGCTGTATCGATGAAATGATATCCGCCATCACTAATGACTATCCTAGGAACGCCGAAACGTGGAAAGATGTACTCGTGAAACATTCGTCTCACGTTCCTAGAATCGGCGGCTGCACAAGGCAGGGCTTCTACCCACTTAGAGACATAGTCTACTGCCACTAGGATGAACTGGCAACCCTCGGAAATTGGGAAGGGACCCATGAAGTCCACTCCCCAAACATCAAAAATTTCTACTTGGAGGTTGCTAGTGAGTGGCATTGCGTTTCTAGTGTTGATGTTTCCGTGTTTCTGGCAGCGGGGGCACCGCATGACGAATGCTCGTGCGTCTTCGTACATGCTGGGCCAATAAAACCCACTCTGCCAGACTTTGGCATTGGTCCGGAATGCACCATAGTGCCCTCCGTACGGGGCTGCATGGAACCTCTCCAGGATTTTGTATGCCTCATGTGTAGGGATGCACCTTCTGAGAAGTCCATCACTACATATCCGGAAAAGGTACGGGTCATCCCAGAGATGGAGTCGGCTCTCATAAGCTAGCCTCTTCCTGTTTTCACCAGGAGGGACATACCCTGTCACCATGAAGTTTACTATGTTGGCGTACCACGGATCGCCAGTGGTGACCTTAAGGAGGGTGTCATCCCATAGGTAGTCGTTGATCGGAAGATCAGACGGTACTTCCATGCGGGATAGGTGGTCAGCCACTGAGTTCTCTACTCCTTTCTTATCTCTTATCTCGATGTCAAATTATTGGAGTAGCAGAACCCAGTGGATGAGCCTCGGTTTCGCATCCTTTTTGGTCAGAAGGTATTTCAGAGCAGCGTGATCTGAATAGACTATGACCTTATCCCCAACAAGGTAGGACCGGAATTTGTCTATAGCAAATACGACCGCTAGGAGTTCCTTTTCCGTGGTCGCGCAGTTGAGCTGTGGGCCAGTGAGCGTTTTGCTAGCGTAAGAGATAGCATAGTGCTTCTTGTCCTTAGTTTGGCCCAGCACAGCTCCTACAGCATAATCGCTCACATCACACATGATTTCAAATGGGATGCTCCAGTCGGGAGGCTGGATGATGGGAGCGGAAATGAGTGCCTTCTTGAGGGTGTGAAAAGCGGCGTAGCACTCCTCATCAAAAA
This sequence comes from Echinochloa crus-galli, assembly GCA_900205405.1. Taxonomy (NCBI): domain Eukaryota; kingdom Viridiplantae; phylum Streptophyta; class Magnoliopsida; order Poales; family Poaceae; genus Echinochloa; species Echinochloa crus-galli. The sequence goes on along the minus strand of OAMR01001117.1, from coordinate 79,982 downwards.
CGAAGGGGACATCTTTGGCTAAAATATTGGTCAAGGGCCGAGATATCTGGGAAAAGTTTTTGATGAAGCGCCTATAGAATCCGGCATGACCAAGGAAGCTTCGGATTCCCTTAACGTTTGTGGGAGGTGGAAGTTGCTCAATCACTTCTATTTTTGCCCTGTCTACCTCGATTCCACGTTCCGACACCCGATGTCCTAAGACAATACCCTCTCGCACCATAAAATGGCACTTTTCCCAGTTCAAAATGAGGTGCTTCTCTCTACACCTCTGGAGGACCTTGTCCAGATTTTTCAGACACTCGGTGAAGGTCCTTCCATAAACTGAGAAATTGTCCATGAACACTTCCATAATCTCCTCAATCATGTCAGAGAAGATGGACATCATGCAACATTGGAAAGAGGCGGGTGCGTTACATAACCCAAAGGACATCCGCCGATAGGCGTACGTCCCACAGGGAGGGGCCGACACTTCGGCTCCTCTCCCGGACGCTCACCTCTCCTCTCTCCCTATCTCTACTGATACAAGTAACCATCAAGGAAACAGAAGGAGTGTTTGGCTAGCCGTTCAAGCATCTCGTCTATGAACGGGAGAGGGAAGTGGTCTTTCTTGGTGGCTTTGTTGAGTTTACGATAATCTATGCACATACGCCACCCGGTAACAGTGCGCTGGGGAATGAGCTCATTCTTGTCATTGCGCACTACCGTCATTCCTCCCTTCTTTGGAACGACTTGGACGGGGCTAACCCACTCACTATTGGGAACTGGGTAAATGATCCCAGCGTGAAGGAGCTTGAGAACTTCCTTTTTCACGACCTCTCTCATGGCATTGTTCAGCCGTCTTTGAGGTTCTCGAGATGGCATTGCTTCAGAATCAATCGGGATGCGATGAGTACAGAGATTTGGGCTAATCCCTTTCACGTCTTGGAGAGAATATCCTAAGACCGATCGATTCTTCTCCAGGACCTGTCTCTTATACACATCTAGATGTGTATAAGAGACAGGCTTATCACTGATGATCACTGGAGTTTGCTTATCCCCAAAGAGGAAGGCATACCTAAGTCCAGGTGGAAGCGGTTTGAGCTCGATTGGGGAAGGTTTTGGAGTTTCGTTTGTATCGAGCTCAATCGGAGGGTGTGTTTCCTCTTCTTCCGAAAAGAACGGGAGATCTTCTTCTGGAATAGGTTGCTCTAGTTCTAGCAAATGAGCTTATCTAACTTCCTCTAGTGGGTCAGGATCGGGGTCTGGCTCTAGAGGGGTATTCAATGACTGAGAAGAAGAGACAGGGATAAGTTCGTTGCCGATCCTGAGTTCTACTAGTTGCTTTGTTAGTGCTTTTTCCAAGATCTTCTGGATTGGTCTACCTATGAAGATGGAATGTGTGGTGTCACTAGGTAGATCGAAGATATGGAAATCCATGAAGAGTTCAGGATCGTTAATCCTGACGGGTGTGACCCGCAGGATCCCCAAACAATCCAGGATTCTTCCTGAAGTGAATTGTAGTCGTTTTTAAGAAAATGACCACGGTACACCAGGGAATTGGTCGTGCACCAACGAGCTAGAAATTATGTTGATTCCGAGGCTCGGGTCGTACCCGATTTCCTTGTCTTTGCCCAGGACCTCACAGTATATCCTTTGAATCTTTCGGGCATCTTGACAACCTCGGTCGAGGCTTCGACCTCTTCTAGCCACTCCCGACTCATGATAGCAGAGAGACGTCCAAGGTATTCTCTCTGATATTCGAGTTCCTCTTTGTCGGGGGCTTGTTCTATGGGCTCTACACGGCGTTCCCGTAGGAAACTCGTTACACCCCCGATGTCATCGAAGAGGTCATCATTGAAGTCATAGGGCGTGTCATAGAGGGGAACATAGTAGGCTGGGCTAGGGGACGGTTGTGGTTCGTAGTGAGCTTCTGGTATGGACGGAACAGAAGAGCTAATGGATTTGGATTGGATTTGTACTGGCTCTTCGGGTTCAGGTTCAGGCTGTTTCTCTTCTTCATCGGGGAGTTCATCATAGATTCCAGTGTGGGGAGTGTTGTCCAGAATACGATCCAGGACTATCCTCGCTGCACTGGGAACCAAATAAAGGAACGACCCTCCTGAAGCAGAGTCCAGGAAAGTAGCGTCGTCGAGCGAGTCGACGTCGGAGATGCGGTAGGCTTGCTCGGGCCATGTGTTCTCGCCGTTCCGGCTAGCGGGGCTTGAGCCCCTTGCTGAGGATGCAGCCTTGGAGGATGAGGAAGGCATGGTGGCTGTGTGTATGGGCTAGAGAGGTTGTAGATTAGATGAGAGAGTCAACATAGGGACTTTGGGTTTTATCGGGGATTTCTGATCGGAAAAACAACGTTCCCGACGTTTTCCTCGCACGACTCGGGATAAAATCTTCTTCTGTTGCATCTGGGCGTGCTCATCTACAAGGGGGGCCAGGGGCGCCAGTTCGGCCGAACTCTAGCATTCGGCCGAACTGGTCTGTTCGCCCGAACCAGCAAGGTTCGGCCGAACAGGCCCCCAGGCACCCAGATGTGCGGCCCATCCGGGGTTTCGATGTTCTGGTCGTGGGAAAAAGAGGTCAAGGTCATTTTGGCCCAGAAAGTTTGGAGATGAAGGATTTGGGCCAGAAGTCTGTGGACGGTTTTCAGAGTTCTACAAACTCGACAATGTCTAAGTCGTCTAGTGGCGGGGGCTCGGGCTCTTGGAAAATCTTCAACCGTTGCCCGTTAACCTTGAAAGCATTCCCATCCTCGTCTTGCAATGTGACGGCTCCATGAGGTGCAGCATTAATCACTGTGAACGGGCCGTCCCATTTGCTCCTTAACTTCCCGTGACAAAAAGCTTGACACTGGAGTTGAGGGACTACAGGGCCTCCGACACACAGAAAGGTATGAGAAGGGGTGCCGACTACCCTGAACCTTGGGTCCTAAAGCACCGGAACTAACGTGATGGACTACAACGACCGTAAGGGCTGTCACCACCTTACGGCTACCACCTCCGTTGCGACGGGTAGATTCTGAGCTAGTCTCAAGTACAGGCATCGCGCCTAAACTAGTCGACTAATACTTATCTACTGCAGACAGATAAGCAAACAAGCTAAGCAGCTAGCATTCAATTATACTATACCACTAAGCATTGAACGAAGAAAGATGCAAGTAAAGTAAGCAAGAACTGAATGCTCAATTAATCAGAGAGAGATACAAGAGTTACCAGACATGCCCCGGATGTTACTCGAAGTGAAGTCGCATCCGTAGAGGTACAGCTAGAAGAGGGGCCGACACTCCGGCTCCTCTCCCGGACGCTCACCTCTCCTCTCTCCCTATTCTACTGATACAAGTGGCGGAACTTGGCAACGCTCACTTCTCTCTTGTGTGTTGTGTGTCAAATGAGCAGCTAGACCCCTCTATTTATAGTGTCCAATGGCGGTTGGATGTTGAGTAACCGCCAAGGGACCTAGGGTCGGTCCAGGGTCGGTTCGGCCGAACACCCCGGGTTCGGCCGAACTGATCCCTTCGGCCGAAGGCGTTGGATGCACCGCCTTTGCTCCAATGGCCAGGATGCATCAAGGAGAGGCGGTTTCGTGCTTTGGTCGGTTCGGTCGAATTGGTGGCTTCGGCCGAACTGGGCCAGAGGCTCGGCCCGGTCCCTGCTGCACCGCCTTCTCTTCTGGTCCTCATGGGCTTGACTCCGGTGCTTGGTTTCGTTGTGTACTGGCCTGTGGTGAGGTGGCGGTGAGCCGAGATGAGTTGGCGGGCGTCCACCACCAATACTCGGGAATAAATGAGGCTTTATGCAAGTGACCTTAAGGAGGGTGTCGTCCCGTAGGTAGTCGTCGATCGGAAGATCAGACGGTACTTCCATACGGGACAAGTGGTCTGCCACTGAGTTCTCTACTCCCTTCTTATCTCTTATCTCTATATCGAACTCCTGGAGTAGTAGGACCCAGCGGATGAGCCGTGGCTTTGCATCCTTTTTGGTCAGAAGGTACTTCAGAGCAGCGTGATCTGAATAGACTATGACCTTGGCCCCAACAAGGTAGGACGGAATTTGTCTATAGCAAATACGACTGCTAGGAGTTCCTTTTCCGTGGTCGTAGTTGAGCTGGGGCCAGTGAGTGTTTGCTAGCATAAGAGATAGCATAATGCTTTTGTCCTTAGTCTGGCCCAACACAGCTCCTACAGCATAGTCGCTCGCATCACACATGATTTCGAATGGGATGCTCCAGTCGGGGGCTGGATGATGGGAGCGGAAATGAGTGCCTTCTTGAGGGTGTGAAAAGCGGCGTAACACTCCTCATCGAAAACGAAGGGGGCATCTTTGGCTAGGAGATTGGTCAAGGGCCGGATATCTGGGAGAAATTTTTGATGAAGCGCCTATAGAATCCGCGTGGCCAAGGAAGCTACGGATCCCCTTAACGTTTGTGGGAGGTGGAAGTTGCTCTATCACTTCTATTTTTGCTCTATCTACCTCGATCCCACGTTCCGACACCCGATGTCCTAAGACAATACCCTCTCGCACCATAAAATGGCACTTTTCCCAGTTCAAAACGAGGTGCTTCTCCCTACACCTCTGGAGGACCTTGTCCAGATTTTTCAGGCATTCGGTGAAGGTCCTTCCATAAACTGAGAAATCGTCCATGAACACTTCCATAATCTCTCAATCATATCGGAGAAGATGGACATCATGCAACGTTGGAAAGAGGCAGGTGCGTTACACAACCCGAAGGACATACGCCGATAGGCATACGTCCCGTAAGGGCATGTGAACGTGGTTTTACTCTGGTCTCAGGATGGATAGGAATTTGGTGGTATCCAGAGTAACCATCAAGGAAGCAGAAGAAGGAGTGTTTGGCTAGCCGTTCAAGCATCTCGTCTATGAACGGGAGAGGGAAGTGGTCTTTCTTGGTGGCTTTGTTGAGTTTACGATAATCTATGCACATACGCCACCCGGTGACAGTGCGCTGAGGAATGAGCTCGTTTTTGTCATTGCGCACTACCGTCATTCCTCCCTTCTTTGGAACGACTTGGACGGGGCTAACCCACTCGCTATTGGGAACTGGGTAGATGATCCCAGCGTGAAGGAGCTTGAGAACTTCCTTTTTCACGACCTCTCTCATGGCATTGTTCAGCCGTCTTTGAGGTTCCCGAGACGGCATTGCTTCAGAATCGATCGGGATTCGATGGGTACAGAGATTCGGGCTAATCCCTTTCAGGTCTTGGAGAGAATATCCTAAGACCGATCGATTCTTCTCCAGAACAGTGATGAGTTGTTGGGTTTCTAGATCAGAGAGCTTATCACTGATGATCACTGGAGTTTGCTTGTCCCCAAAGAGGAAAGCATACCTTAGTCCAGGTGGAAGAGGTTTGAGCTCGACTGGAGATGGTTTCGGAGTTTCGCTTGTATCGAGCTCAATCGGAGGGTGAGTTTCCTCCTCTTCCGTAAAGAACGGAAGATCTTCTTCCAGGATAGGCTGCTCTAGGTCTAACAGATGAGCTGACCTAACTTCCTCTAATGGGTCAGGATCGGGGTCTGGCTCTAATGGGGTGTCAAGGATTGAGAATAGGAGACAGGGACGAGTTCTCTGCCGATCCTGAGCTCTACTAGCTGATTATTTGGTGCTTTTTCCAAGATCCTATAGATCGGTCTACCTATGAAATGGAATGGGTGGTGTTGCTGGGTAGATCGAAGATATGGAAATCCATGAACAGTTCAGGATCGTTAATCTTAACGGGTGTGACCCGCAAGATGCCCAAACAGTCCAGGATTCTTCCTGAAGTGACTTTTAGCCGTTTTTGAGAAAACGACCAAGGTACACCAGGGAGTTTGCTGCGCACCAACGAGCTAGAGATTATGTTGATCCCGAGGCTCGGGTCGTACCCGATTTCTGTGTCATTGCCCAGGACCTCGCAAAATATCCTTTGAACTTTTCTGGGCATGATGACTACCTCGGCTGAGGCTTCGGCCTCTTCTAGCCATTCCCGACTCATGATAGCAGAGAGACGTCCGAGGTATTCTCTCTGGTATTCTAATTCTTCTTTGTCGGGGGCTTGGTCTATGGCCTCTACACAACGTTCCCGTGGGAAACTCGCTGCACTCCCGATGTCCTCAAAGAGATCATCGTCGAAGTCATAGGGAGTGGTGTAGAATGGATCATAGGCTGGGCTAGGATCTGGTTGTGGTTCGAGATGAGCTTCGGATATGGACAGAATGGAAGAGCTAATGGGTTTGGATTGGGTTTGTACTGGCTCTTCAGATTCAGGTTCAGGCTGTTTCTCTTCTTCATCGGGGAGTTCATCATAGATTCCAGTGTGGGGAGTGTTGTCTAGGATACGATCCAGGACTATCCTCGCTGCACTGGGAACCAAATGAAGGAACGACCCTCCTGAAGCAGAGTCCAGGAAAGTAGCGGCTACGGGACAGAGGCCAAGGCTGAAATGTTGGAGGATGATGGGTTCCGACAGGCCTAGGTCTGGTCCGGAGGCTAAGATTTGCTGGAAACGAGCCCAAGCAACTCCTAACGACTCTCCCTTTAATTGCTTAAAGTTGATGATTTTCGCTCGGAGGCTGGCTACCTTAGAGACTGGGAAGAAATTTAGGCAGAATTTTTCCTTGAGAGCTTCCCAGCTCCCGTCCATCTTGCCGATAACTAGAGAGTACCATTTCTTCGCTCCTCCCGTCAATGAGAACGGGAATAGCTTCCATTTGAGTGTCTCTTGTGTCATGCCCGCAATGGTCAGGCATGAGCAGAGTTGCTCAAACTCGCGCAAATGCGCGTATGGACTCTCGCATTCGTTCCTGAGAACGTTTGCTCACGAACCATAGCTATGAAGCCGGGACGTAGCTCATAGCTGGGTGTGAGGATGGGATGTGATGAAGGTGGAGGCTCCAAACAATCGCCCTTTGGAGCCGAGTGTTGGCGTAAGGTGAGTGGGGAATCCATACGGATAGATGGTGGTGGGATACACGGACAACTTGGGTTCGGAATCAGAACAGCTACCGTTCCCCGGCAACGGCGCCAGAAAGCTTGTTGGCACTCCTTACGGCCTACAGATAAATCCGCAAGCGGACGGATACCGATGTAGCTTTCACCCGGGAGTATTCCAGGTATCGATTTCCACGGAGAACGAGAAGTGGTCTGATTCTAAACTAAGCTGCCCAGGGGTAGCGGGATGGAGTGGACGAATGGTATGGATTGGATAAGGTGAATGACGACAACAAGGAGAGAAGAGAAATGATAGGAGGGTAGAGAGGGTACAGGTCTGGTAAGGGTATTCTACCGACTACTGAGCAGTTCAGAGGATACGAACAGATACTTGCTTCGGGACTACAGGGCCTCCGACACAAGAAAGGGATGAGAAGGGGTGCCGACTACCCTGAACCTTGGGTCCTAAAGCACCGGAACTAACGTGATGGACTACAACGACCGTAAGGGCTGTCACCACCTTACGGCTACCACCTCCGTTGCGACGGGTAGATTCTGAGCTAGTCTCAAGTACAGGCACCGCGCCTAAACTAGTCGACTAATACTTATCTACTGCAGACAGATAAGCAAACAAGCTAAGCAGCTAGCATACAATTATACTATACCACTAAGCATTGAACGAAGAACGATGCAAGTAAAGTAAGCAAGAACTGAATGCTCAATTAATCAGAGAGAGATACAAGAGTTACCAGACATGCCCCGGATGTTACTCGAAGTGAAGTCGCATCCGTAGAGGTACAGCTAGAAGAGGGGCCGACACTCCGGCTCCTCTCCCGGACGCTCACCTCTCCTCTCTCCCTATTCTACTGATACAAGTGGCGGAACTTGGCAACGCTCACTTCTCTCTTGTGTTGTGTGTTGATGCAGGTGCTGGGGCCTTCAATTTATAGGGGAGCAAGGACGGTGGAGCCAGGGTAGCGGCCAAGGCAGCTCAAGGCGGTGCCGTGCCGTTCGGCCGAAGGGGCCAGTTCGGCCGAACCGGGTTGTTCGGCCGAACGGGCACGTGGCACCGCCAAGGTGCTGAGGCGGTATGTGAGGCGGTGGAGCACTGGGGCGGTTCGGCCGAAGTGGGCCGTTCGGCCGAACCGGCCCTGGGGCCTGGCAGCGCTCCCCCGTGCGTCCTCTGCCCTGTGGGCCCTCCTGGATGTCCTCTGGTACGTGGGGTTCTTCTGTGTGGGCCCAGGATGACTTGGCATGGCATTGGTTGAGTTGGCGGTCGTCCTGCATGGCTCGCATTGTCATTGGATGACGTGACGGCTCTACCGACTCGTACGGCTAAGGGGGGTAACCGGCCGAAACGCGTCGTTCGGCTGAATCGGTCATTTCCGACCCCTATATGCCGTGTTTCTCTATTTTATACCTGCACACGGGACAATCACCAAAACTCGTGGAAATAGTCAGTAGTAAGCCCTATAGCTATGGTGTGTGTCTCTGTTATGTTCATTTTATACTTGGTTGGAGGTCGGAAATCGGTCTGTAACGACCGCCAACACGCGCCAGGCACCAGGAGCCCATGGGGCGGCCCATGAAGCCCAGGGAAGAAACTGCTGTGGGCCACGGCCGAACGGAGACGCGTTGAAGGGACCACGGCCACGGCCGCGCCCACCACAACCGCCGCCACCGCGACCGCCACGACCACCACGGGAAGCGGCGTTGTTGTTGGTGTTCTGGGTGGAGGCGTCAGGACGCGTGCTGTTGGAGCTGTCGCTGCTGGCGTTGGTGTTGGCGTTGGCAGCAGTGGCGAGGAGGGCCATCTCAGATGATGAATATGGCGGCTTCTCCTTGAGGATGGACGCCTCCTCGCGAAGCAGGTGCGCTCAAGCCTCGACAAAGGTCGGGAACATCGGCAGGAGCGTCTTGAGAGTGCTGAACCGGCGCTTGTCAAGACCACCGATCATCTTGTGGACGAGGGCACGGGTGCCGATGGGCTCGTCGCAGTCGGCAAGGGCGTCTGCAAGGCTCTGTAATTTGTGGCAATATTCAGAGATGGTCAGATCACCTTGCTCAAGGCCGTGGAACTCGGCCTCGAGATGGACCGCACGGCTTGGCTTGTTGGAGTTGAAGAAGACGTCAATCCGATTCCAGACAGCACGCGCGGTAGGGTTGTCCATCATCACCATGTCCATCAGATTGTCGGCGAGGGTGGCGTGGATCCAGAGAACGACGGTGAGATCCGCCTGAACCCAAGCGGGGTCGTTGGGGCGGTGAGCGTCGGTTTCGATGTGCGAGAGAAGGTCGAAGCGCCCGAAGACGAGACGGAAGTTGTTCTTCCAGCGTCGATGGCAGGTGGAGTCCATGTCAAGGATGACAGGCACGAGGTTTTTGATCTGCACGCCGGAGTAGGAGTGGCTGGTGTGGACGGCGGCGACGGCGGCATTTGCAGCAGCAGAGACAAGGGCAGCAGAGGAGCTGGTGAGAGCAGCGGAGGAGGAGGAGTTCTGGGCCGCGGCGCTCATGGCGACGGCGAGGGAGGGAGGGTGAGAAAGTTTTGGATCTCAGGATCGTAATGCTCTGATTACCATGAAGAGGAATGAAAAGCCGCAGCTTGTATTGCATTGAGAGGGCCTATGTATAGGCAAGTTACAGACACTGCATGTACATGAGCGGTGATGAATGGCTCACACGCTAACTACCCTACATACAAGGAGATCCGGTTTACATGGAGACGTGAGTGTTACAACGTGATACACCAAGTCAAAGTTACATGCTCCAATAACCGTCGCGGCAGCTTTGTGCCGGCAACGACGCGGGGTCTGCAAGGACTGGCGAGATCGCTACGGGCAGCGGCAGGTGTCGGCGGCTCCAGCTACGATTTTGTGCAGCTTCTTGGCGTTGCGCGTGCCGGCGTGGCTCCCCTAGGGGTTGCGAGCGAGAGTGCGACTTTCCCTGCGGTAGTACGGCGAACTGACGGTGGGTGCCTTCCACTTTTCTCCCCGTTTTTCCCCTGTCCTAGATCTTCTCCTTCCATTTCCTTTGTTGATTTCTTCTGTCCCGTGAACCATGTGCTGCTGCTCAGGCCTTAGATCTTGACCTTCGTCTTCGTGGTGATGCAGCCTCGCAGATCCTGGCAGTGATAGGTGAGAAAACGTCTTATCAATATCCATTTAAGGGGGGTGTTTAGTTTCATGGAAAGAGGTGAAAAGTGGGGTGAAAAGGTCACATCGGACACTGTAGCGCACTGTAGCACTTTTCGTTTGTTTGTGGTAAACATTGTCCTACCATGACCTAACTAGGCTCAAAAGATTCATCTCGTCGTGTACATCAAAATCATGTAATTAGTTTTTTTATTTACTCACGTTTTGTACTCCATATATGAGGGAGAGATTTGATGTGATAGGTGAAAAGTAAAGTTTAGAGAGAGAATTTTCGAAAGTTTGGTGATGGGACTGGGAATTAAACAGGGCGCGGTGTGTTGCTGCATAGGTTGCGAGTTCCTATGGTACCAGATGTGATTTGCTAGATTTGGGGGGAAAGGGATAGAAGAATCTTGTTAACTCGAATCTGGTTTGCTGAACCAATCATGAATATTTTTGTTTCTTAATTTTGTGTCTGTGACTCCAAGCATCCTGCACTGCGTGTTCCATATGCTTATTGGGATTGTGGCTTTTCAATTTCAACAATTCTGTCTAGCCCAGCACTGAGTGTTTATTATTATTTTATACTCCATGAGTCAACCAAACACGATCTCTTATCAGCCAGGTTCATCAGATACAACCAACCAAACACTCTGCCATCGCATGTGTCCAGCTTGGCTGGGTTGAGCCTGGCTCTCAGATACGAGCCTGGCTAGAACACGCAGGTAACCAAACATACCCCTAATGAATCCGGCAACACTCTCCCCTGAACCCTAATCCCCATTTCTATTCTCCACCTCCACCGTCCTTGGACCGGCACAGCCGTCGCTCCAATCCTCCGTGGAAGCAACAGCAGCCATCCCTGGCTCCCTCTCCTCCTGCCCTCACGGCGAGGAGGGCCATCGGAGGATGTTGACGGGACAGCCGCCACGAGCTGGTCGGTATCGGCCTTGTTTCCCGTGACCGTCCGCGGCAAGCAAGCAAATGTCGTACATTTTCTGTGTTGATTGACGGCAAGCAAACCGAAGATTCTGCTTCCGACTTGAAAAAGGCTGAATTCAACATGCCTTAATTCGTTTGGGAAGCAGAATCGAAATCTGCTGCCGTTCACGGCTCGCTCAGAGTCGGGAACGACACCGGGAGAAGATGACAAAATTAAAATTCTACCACTATTAAAATTAGGCTCCGCCCGTTTGCCATTCCGTAAGGTGGTTTCGTCAGAATGTCATTATGTAACTGTGGTCATACGCTACAATATCTTGTCTGACCATTATTCCCTTCTTCAACCTCCCGTCGCCGCCCTTCTCCTTCTTCCTGTCCTCAGTCGCCGCCTCTGCGCTCGCCTGACGCCTGGTGCGCGCTCGCTTTCGCCTGACGCGCCGCGCGCGCCGTTCTTGCCCGACACACCGTGCCGCCGGCCGCC
>OAMR01001117.1:9083-62374 GCA_900205405.1 Echinochloa crus-galli | reverse complement strand
ATACTGCTCTCTGTTAATAAAGCTTTGTTTCCATGTCTCTGTTAGTAGCAATTTCATATTCTTAGTGTTGAATCGGCTCGGCTCTGGGTCACAGTTAGAAATTAGGACGGGAAATCGATCAAATATTGAAATCTTAAAGGCACTATATTTCCCTAAAAAAAGGCACTAGATTCACTTACGTGACTTTGATGTATGCCATGGTTGAATGCTTTGGCCTTGCACCACTGCCACCACTGTGCACATTGGTGCCTGCACCCTGCGAGGAACAGCTCAACATCGGGGCGAAATAGTCTTTCGATCTGCCCCATGCGCCACTGTCGAACTACTCGACGGAGCTGCGTGCGGTCTCGGCCGCTCGCGTGCTCCGGCGAGAAGTTCGACGGCAGCGCGGATGAGCTTTGACAACGCCATCTCCTTGCCGTCCACGCGGATCTCGTCGTCGTCGTTGACCCTCCTCAGGTTGCGGCGCGAGATGCGGAGGGAAGGGAAAACTGAGGTAGGGTTTGAGCCAGTGAAGGTTGGCTGTTTTGTTTGGGGTGCACGCGATCTAAACCGTCAATCAATTTTTGGACGTGATTTCCCAAAGCTGAGGCAGGCCAGCGGGGCATGGCGGACCGACTCGAAAGCATGGGTCGGTCCAAGGCCTTTGGTCGCAGTCCACCTCACTTGCGCATGCCTCCCCCTGAACAAGCCCGTATCTCACCTCTCGCACGCATGCAGGACATGCTGCCGCCACTGCGCAAATCAGAGCTAAATCGAGATGCTGCACACAATTGTTAGCTATTGTGATTTAGAGATGATGTGTTCAGTTTGTTTTCCTTTAATACAACCGGTTCTTCAATTGATTTTTTTTCTCATTCGATTGCAGCCTTGGAGGTCTACATGATAGGAATGAAGGAAACTGGTGGAAAAGCTTGGGTCGGCCAGAAAGGTAAATTTATTAGTTGGCATAAGCAGTGGAAGAACAATGCTTACATCATGTGTCCTATCTGATTTTCTCCCCATTGGTGTGCACTAATATACTTTATTATTGATATTCCTTTACTATGGTTTTGATCTTCCTTACAGGATAACCGGAGTGATATTGCCACAATTGCCTTCTTGCATCCAATAAGAGTAACTGTTGTAAAAATCTCTCAAATTTGTAGGGATGATGCTCTATGTCCTATTTTCTAAACATGTGGTAATTTGTTTTCAAGCACTTCATGCTGTCATGAGTCATGGTTACTGCGTTTCTGAAGCCAACTGCCGCTCACCATGAACTACTGAATGTCAACATGTTAATTGATAATTGGCTCATTCTATTGCCTTCTATAGGCAACCAATGAGTTGCTTTCTTGATATAGGTCTTTGTCTTTCTGACAGCCGAGTGTATTAACGCAAAAAAGAATCGTGGACCAGGTAAGATGGTATTGATTTCTGATGTAAAATTCTGCTCATATGTTCAATCGATGCAAGACTAAGAATTTCTATGTTAGCTATCGTCCATCCTCTAATTTGCTGCATACCTCTTTATTCCAGTATACTTTATTTGTTCAAAGAGATGGCTCTAAATTTGCCACATCGCAGGTCAAGGCAGGCAAGCAAGCAGGCACATGGAATTTGCTAATTGAAGTTTTTTATTTCCCAATTCACTCATTTTAATTGTATTGCTTTCTTGAGAAATTGACTGGGTATGCTATGCACCTATGAACCATTCATTACTTGCATAGTTTTATCTAGGTGAACATGGTTGGTGCGATGGTGCGTGTTGGCGCTCTGGCCAGGCATATGAGCATTATAGAAGCACGAGGTTTCGTGCAAAAAACTGAACTTTTGTTCTTTTATTTGTTTGGGTAATTGTGTATGGTCTGTAAGCCTGAGCCCAATTAATCGCCAACCGATATGTCCTCAGTTCATTGGTAGTAGTTACATGGTTGAAAGATGAATTTTTTTATGGTATAGATCCAATTTTTCCTTGCTAAGTTTTGCGACCCGCAAACACAAGACTATCTTGTCCATTTAAAATATAGTTGTGGTTGATTTTGATATAACATGATATATTTTAAGTATGTTCGTGAAGCTTGAGTATGCAATGTTTATGTCTGTCTTAAAAAATATTTGATTAGATCGATACACAGTTGCTCAACATCCATGCCTTTGCGAAAAACAAAAGTACTAACTTTCATGGACTTCGGTGCGACCGTACAGCTATTAAATTTGAATTTTCTGTATGATCTATTTATCCTTGTTTCATGTATCATATCCATAGTAACGCACGGACATTTACCTAGTATATTACCAAGCCCAGCAAATACAACTCGTTCTCCATCATGCGCGTGTCCCGCCGCGACACGATCCCGAGCCGCGGCCGCAGCGGCGGTCGTTGCTCTGCTACGACCTCCGGCTATATTTTCTTTTTACTTTTTTGGTTGAGACACGCTTTATATACTATCTATAGCTGAGTCAGCATGCATTTGTGTGCGAATGGATCATTGTTTTTTTTCATTTTATTTGCTCTGATCATTCTCCTGAAAAATATTGGTATTATTAATATACCAATTTAGATATATTTTAAGGTAAATGTTATTGATTGAAAATAACTGATATTATGTGCATTAGATAAAGAAACTAAGCTGTGATTTAAGCCAGAAATATTTGAGACAAATGCATTCTTTTTAATTGCTATCACGAAATACAAGACATGTGACTCTACCATGCAGGCATTTATTCTTCCTTCGGTTGCTTGTCTTCATGAACTATCATGGATATGCCTGATGTGGTGATGGCACAATGAAACCTAAGAAAATAGTTAAAATCACACTTTGTTATTCAGATTACAGGATGAAGGTATAACAAAATGGATTGAACAATTCTCACCATAAAAGTGTGGAATTTTGAAGTATAAAAATAAATTCATAAAGCACTAACTATGTATTCCTACTTACTTCCACATTTACTTCCAGCAGGTAACGGCTTGCCACAATCGCTAGCAAGTTGAACAAGCTTAATCGCGCTTACTGCAAGCTCATCCACTGAACTCAGTTTGCGACATACACAAGCCATGTCTACTGCTCCCACGATTTGACGGCAGAACTCACTTGGAGGTACATAGTCGCCAATATTTGTGATGGTTTTCTTGCATAACCTCAAAACTGACTTTTTCTCCTGATAACAGTCCTGCTCACCTCAGGTATGATGTGTTGTAAACATGACCAAAACTAAAGCAATGACCACGAGTTGACGTTTTACATTTTGGCCCATCTTGTACACAGGTTCTATGTTGAAGGTACAACGAACAAGTGTTACAATACTTGCTAGCAAAGGATAACTATTGCGACACCATTCTTCAAATACACATATCTATTTATAGCGACTGAGAATCAGCGGTTTATTATGTAGAAATGTTTATCCAATAACTATAAGTACATTTTTAAAATATAAGAGCTTTAAAGGAACCATTAAGTGTTGGAATCCTTAAGCGAACATACGATAATATAATTATAGATTTAAAATAAAATCTTGTATATGAAGAATTTAGCTAGTAGTCACATAACATCAATGAAACTAATGTGTTAAGATATGATAGAAATATAATTTAATAAAGTTAAAATAAATATCCAATCACGTTATTCTTAGAGACATAATAAATTTTTGGAAACCTTTGAATAGGTGGCCGGATACAATATACATCACTTAATTTTATATGTTATACTATTCAATATGAGCATACCAATTCATTTAAATTGGAATCTTGCAACATATATGCGAATGATAGAAATCTTGGGTTACCTTACATTATTTTTGTAGAGTAAAAAAATAAACACTTCGAAGTCTTTGAACCAGCAAACATAAAGGTTTATAAGTATACTTCATTTTAATATGTTACTGTCTGCAAATACTCCCTCGTTCTAAAAAAAGTCATCCTATGAATTCTATGATAAATTAACCTTTATGTTTGCCATTAATTTATTGATGCATGTGTTTTGGTGGCCATTATTTCAAAATTTTGACCACCAAACTCTATAAATAATTAGGGTATAGATATGATTCTATGCAACATTTGCATTGAACTAATAATGAATTCCAAGAATTTCGCTGGTTTGGAGTGTTTGCATCAATATAAAATGGACAAGGTATGGAATGCAAATTGTGGAATATGGGTACCAGTGGCGGAACTGGAGATAAAATAAAGGAGGGGCCAAACAAATATTTTCTGGTTTTTAAAAATGTTCTAAAATTTATTTGAATTAAATAGAAAGTGTGCGCAATTATTTAAAATAAAGCTATCTTCTAAATTTAAATTCAATTAACATAGGCTACAAATATAAGGTGGTTGATGCATTCATGCTCTTGCATTGTTTTTATTGTTTGAAAAATGTGGATTTCAAAACTTTTATAAAATTCGAGTAGTCTTCGTTAGTGTGTTTGGATTAAGGATTAAATAATTTCGGAATTAATACTATTTAAGGGCCAAATATTATTTTAGGGCTTTGCCCATTTTCTTTTTCTCCCTCTCTTTCTCTCTTTTCTTTTTCTTAAACCTTATTCTAAAACCCGTAGTGCACCAGGCCCTTTGTGGCCTGCAGAACCCCCAGACCCAACCAACCCAGCCCAAACCCATCTCCCTATCGTTTTCTTTTAAACCAGCCCGCAGCCCTTCCCGAGCTGGGCCTTTCTCGGCCCACTTCTCTCTCCCCGCCGCTCTCTTCCTGGGCCGAGCCCACTCCCTCCCCCGCATGCAGCAGCAGGAGCCCAGGCCCCTTTCCGCCTCCTCCCTCTCTCACCGACAGCTCGGGCCCACCCGTCAGCCCCTCCCCTCTCCTCCATCTGCTCTGCTCGCGCGCTAAACCGCCACCGCGCCGCCGTAGCTCGCCCTCGCAGGCTCCCGCCCGTGCTCGTGCTACCCGGGCCCATCTCCCGCAAACGCCTCCGTCTCCCCTCTCCCGGGCAGCCATCAAGGCCGTGAAGCCCGCCGGCCGATTCCCCTCCCTCTCCCCTGCGGCTCCGCGCTACAAAACCAGCCCCGAGCTCACCCTCCCAACCCTTTGCCACGCCAAACCACCACCGCCACCCCTCGTGCTCTCTTCTGGCGCCTACGCCGCCATCTCCGCGAAGCTCCGGTGAGCAAATCCACCACCACCGATTTCCATGACCGGACCGCCTCTCACCTTTCTCTCTTCTCCCTTGGAACCGCAGGAGCTCCAGGACCCTTCCCAGACGCTAGGACGCACGAGAACGAGGCCTCAACCACGTCCCCCACGCGCGCCCGAGGCTTTCTCTGCCGCTCACCGACGTCTGCCCGCACCGCCGACCGATCGACGACCATGAGCACGTGGTGAGCTTTGCCTCATCCCCCTCTTCCTCCCAGTCCAAACCCCGTAGAAAATGGGGCCCTGTAGCGCCCGGGCCGCTCGACACCGGCGAGCCGCCGCCGCGCCCGAGACAGCGCCGCCGCTCCCGCGTCCGCCGACGACCAAACCTGGGCGGAGCGGCGCCCACAGCCGTTGGATCGCCCCGGACGGCCGAGATCAAATCCCGGCGTACCGGTCAGCGCAAGTCAAACCAGTCACTTTAGCAATCTTCCAATCAGACCCCTAGGAAAATAGAGTTTTACATGCGCTATACACTTTGTCTTATGAAACTTCTTTGCTAGCCCCTGAAATCTAAAAATAACTATGATTAGGCCCTCAACTAGTATATTTAGCATATTGAAACTATGTAGCAGGGTTTTCAGCAGCAGTTTGATGAGCGCTTCAATGCATATGAGCAGTAGATGAGCACATAGTACTTTTAGCCCATCATGACAGAGGACATGCAGCAGAGCTTTCACACTGACATGACAGCATTGAGTGTTTGATGGCTTGTCCACATCAACAGCTGGTTGATTGTCAGATAGCTTGAGGGATCTCTTGACACCTTCAACACCGCCTTCACATACTTCAGTGATCACTTCTACTGCATCTATCCTAGGCCATCTTATCCTCCTCCAACGCCACCGCAGGATGAGTAGACCTTTTGGTATTTGATGCCAAAGGGAGAGAGATTTGGGAGTGATGTGATCTTAAGGGGGAGCTTATTTTACATGAGCATGAAAATGAAACTTTTTGCATTGCATGTTTAATTTTATTGCGTGTGATGGACCTTGTGTGAGATGTAATAAGCTAGAACTTGCACTTATCTTTCAAGCTTATTGTGGTAAACTATTTGTGATAAATCTATCTTGTGGTTTGTGGTAATGGTTCCATGGAGTTGAGGCTAACAAATAATATGTGTGAACTTTTATTATATATGTGGTTGCCTTTTATGGGAACGAGGGTGCCCGATCTTCGGTCAGGTGAAGGATAACTCGTTTTGGGTGGAGCGCAACACACCGATCCGGCTTCAAGTCAGCAATTCGAACCCTGCAATCTTAGCACCACGACCCCTCTGGTTATCAACCGTGTCTCAACCCGGTTGACCTCGCCGAGAAGGCTTATCCCTGCTTGCGGAATGAAGAACACAAGCAAAAACTCGAAAGAACACAACTCAATATGAAGTGACTCTGCAGATGAATGATTAAGATCGAAAGTTGGGGTTCTACAAACCGATAGACGGTGAAACTGTTCTCGATAGAATAATCTAAGCAAAACCCGACTCTAAACGACGATGGCTACTGAATTTAATGTTCGCTACGACGACGACTCTAAACCGGTCCATCAAACCAAGTCTTGTCTTGATCTTCTCCACTTAGTCACATGACTCCATGTCATGTCCTATATGCAATGAGCTCCTTCATCACATAATCACCTGTGGACTAATTACCTATGTATTTCACTTAAACACATATTAGTCCACCTAAGTTGTCACTCAATTACCAAAACCAAACAAGGACCTTCAAAATGTGACATGACCAAAGTAGAATTTAGTAGAGTCACCCCCATGCTGCCATGTTTGTGATAATTGGTGAGTGTGCAGCCATTTTTAGTGGGGCAGACATGTTTGGTGCTGGTTGGTGGTGATGGTAAATAAATGAAGATGTTTTAGAAGGGGTAAAAGTGATAGAAATTACTAAATTTACTCACTTTAATTAAAATTCAGCATGTGTCCATTTATTTTTAATCAAGCTTGCAAATTTTCTACTCTCTCTCAAATTAATTACTCAAGTGGTTCATTTATTTTGGAAAGAGAAACATGCGAATGCAATGATGGAATTAAAATTTTGAAGGGAAATATGAGATACATACCGGTTTTCCTCGCGGGGAGAGCTCAGCTTTAAAGTCCGTGAGCGGGACTCCTCATGTCTTCAATTGCTTGTACTCAACATATGACAAAAGACAATGGCATAAGCATAACATATTAACATCCTGGTGTTTTATGTCTACTGAATGTTTGATTAAAAGCATATGAATTTAACAAATAGGGAACTGATTTGATGACACAAGATAGTTCATATTAAATCACGTACCAGAAATCTCATGAAGCAAATGGTTTATGATAGTTTCTTCAGCGCAAAAGCTTATCAACTCTAATAAAAAACAGATTTGAGTTCTCGGTGGAAGAATTTGGGAAAGAACATGTGGATTGGATCCTGTGGGTGGTGGAGTAAAGAAATCTAAAAAATAGAGGATGCAGAACGGGAGTTGGCAGAACAGTGTTGCGGAATGACATCCGCAAGTCCGCACAGGACCTCGCACTGTGCTGCGCACGCCCGCACAATGGAGGTGAGGCTGCACAGCGATTTGGGCAGGTGAAACAGTGAGCCTGGCGGTGTCAGCGGCGTGGCGCGGGCGGAGATCGCCTTTTGACTTTGGCACTCGGCTGATGGAGCGGGCATTAAATGCCACTGTCGGTTGGAGAGGCCGAGGGGGAACCTTGAGCGAGGCGAGCGCAATTGCTTTGCTCGAGGGGGAGCGGGGACCCTCGAGCGAGGCGGAGATTGCACAGCGCCTGCTCGAGGGGGAGCGGGGGCCCTCGAGCGAGGCAGAGACAGGGTGCGATC
This sequence comes from Echinochloa crus-galli, assembly GCA_900205405.1. Taxonomy (NCBI): domain Eukaryota; kingdom Viridiplantae; phylum Streptophyta; class Magnoliopsida; order Poales; family Poaceae; genus Echinochloa; species Echinochloa crus-galli. The sequence continues at coordinate 54,414 of OAMR01001117.1, read as the reverse complement.
CCATCGCGCCCTCGATGGGCAAGCCCGGACGGCCGCTGGGCCGCGCCCGGTTGTAACGGGCCGTAGTGCCTGGATGGTTTTTCGGCCCATGGGATTTATGGGTGATGTCTCAGTTTGCGTATTTGAGGGTGTTTAGTCCATTGGTTAGGGGACCCCTTATTGTTGTCCCCGACAAGAATGGTATATATATAGTGCAAAATAATTTAAAATTCGGAATATGATCTAACAGATTTGTGATTTAGATGCCATGAGTACTTCCATTTGTGAGTTAACTGTTTCTTGCCTTTTAATTTATGAAGTACGATTTCAAATGTTGTAGTTTTGCAGGCTAATTAGATAAAAGACAAAGTTGCTGTAAACAGGGGCGGAGGATAGTGGTGGCCAAGGTGGGTCTTGGCCCCCTCCTGAATTTCAAAGTTGACCTTGAGTAACAGTAATTTGTGCAAGCTAATTAAATACTTATACTACTAATTCCTATTGACTGAAGGTTACTGGCCCCATCTGTATTTAAGCAAGCTCTGCCACTGGCTGCAAAAAGATAACAGATTACAGATTTGCAGAAGAAAGCTCAGCTGATCTTCGTACTAATTTTTGCAAGCTCTGCCACTTCCTGTACTTCTTATAAGTAACTAGGTAAGTGCCCATGCGTTGCTACGGGTATGATACATGGAGCAAAGATAAATCGAGCATACAAAAATTTAATTTTGATAGCATTAGGGTCGCACCGAAGTCCATAAAAGTTAGCACTTTTGTGTTTTGCAAAAACAAAGGTGTACTCTTTGATATGGTTTTGCTTTCATGTTATTTCGAATAATAAAAATACCAAAAATATTTGCTTTCGGATAAATAACTCCCAACTATGTATGGAATGAATCATATGCCTCTCACCTTGAAAATGATGAATAGTTGCTCTGTCATATATCTTGCAAGTACCTTGTTCATAACTTGTTACTCTGTTGGTGATTGAGTTATTTGGCATGAGAAAAAAATGAACCTGAAAACCTTGTGGGAGCATATGCTTTATTCCAAGTCTAAGTTGTTGTGAGGAATGATATAGTGAGACTATGGTTGAGTTCTTGCTTTTGCTCTTAGTATGGTGAAAATCTCGGATGAAGTTATTTAAAAAAAAGTATGAAGTTTCTCATTGGTCAAAAATACCTACCAAAGCCATAGGATAAGCTTAGTTGAAAAACCTTTACTCTATGCTGCTTGTCATCTTAGTGAGCTTAGTCAAATTGTTGTGACCTATGGGTAGAACTTTTCATGCTTTTAAGATCGAGATTCACGTACACCCCACTCTCACTTGCAATTCCTACACTGGGAGTTAGCAAACATTTTCATCATCCATCCACAAAATAAATGCTCCGTGTTTTATGTTTGTCCTCTCCAAATCTCCTTGAACAGAGACATGGGCTATGCAAAAAGAAAAAGCATGCCAAAGAGCATGGAAACAAAAGCATGGCAAAAAGAAATAAGAAAAAGAAAAGCATGCCAAGTGGCATGGCAAAAATATGAGTAAAAAGAAAGATAGATCATGATCTCGAAAATAAATCAAGGAGAGGAAGAATCATCCTAAGGAGTTTCACCAAATTCCATTCCATATATTCCACACACACATGCACTTCTCGATCTAAATGTGTGATTTGCTTCCCCAAAGATCCGGTCTTTGACTTAGCAAAATATAAGGTGCAAGTAGGCCTTCATCCTTTGTCCCTGAGCCACACAAAAAGTCCTGTTAGATTTTAGGAAGAAAGAAGGCACAAGCCTAACATTTAACATTTATAATACAGAATAAGTATTATTAGATTAATTATGTAATATATTTTCATACTAAATTTATTTGAAGACATAAATATTAGTAATATTTTATATAAATCTGATTAAATTTGAAATTGGTTGGAAAAATGAGGTTTCACATTTTGTAGGGAGGAAGGGAGTACTCCAATGCGAATGTCACTTGTACTAAATAAATATTGGTGCACTAACATTCCTCGTGATATGCAGCATATACCAAAAATTTGATCAGCTCACGAGAGGATGGTTGCTCCGGTTCCGGTGGGCTTGACCGTAGCGGGCCCGGAGGCCCATGGCATTCATCCCCCTGCTTGCACCGCCGCACCACGCGTGGTAAACATCAGACAGAACCCTTTTACCCCTGGATAACCGCACCGTCCTTAGTCAGGAACGGCGGCAATGGCCGGCCACCACGCCAATCGACAGGCCAACAACCGCTGCACCAGTGGCTTATCCAAGTGTGCAATCCAACCCGGCCATCCTTCCTTCATTTGCTGTTTCTTATGGTCGATTGATGATATCTCACAGCAGGCAAAAGCCAAGCTTGATAGGGTAGCAGCGCGGCAGCTGACTGTTATATGGACCAGAAAGTTGACAGCGACCGATCCACTCACAGCCTGGGCCCTGTGGTGGCAGGCCGTGTTTCACTGGAAGTTGGAAATTTTTTTCAAAAAAATCTTGTATGCATGAAGTACTAAATGAAGTCTATTTACAAAACCTATTTAGGGATAAGTGCAACTTTACGTGACGAATCTAATGAGCCTAATTAAGCTATGTTTTGCTACAGTAATGCTACAATAACCATCCTCTAATCATTCGGTCAAAGGCCTCATTAGATAGGTCTCGTGAAATAGTATAATGCTGTGAAAGTAGTTTTGTAAACTGACTTTATTTAATACCCTTAATTATTGGTCAAAGGGGGTGGAAAAAATTTTCCACCCCCAAAGAAACACGGGGACGACTTCAGTTTTAAGTCAGGCTGTGTTTAGTTCCCAGTCACATCATCAAACTTCTAAAAATTCTCTCTCCAAACTTCACTATTCAACTATCATATCAAATCTCTCTCTTCATGCATGGAACACTAAACGTGGGTAAATAAAAAAAACTAATTACATGGTTTTAATGTACACGAGACGAATCTTTTGAGCCTAGTTAGGTCATGATAGGACAATGTTTACCACAAACAAACGAAATGTGCTACAGTGTGCTATGGTGTTCGATGTGATATTTTCTCCAAACTTTCTCCTTCACTTTTTGGAACTAAACACAGCCTTTAACGACGGATTGCAGAATTATGCAGTGGAAAAACAGTAGCAGAGATGAGAACGGCGCGGCGAGACATGATCATCAGCACCAAGACAGCAGCTACATACCCCCACTTCCATCCGACTATCCGAGCACCCCCAGCACGGACAAAAGTGGCCTTTCTCCATCAGGAAATCGACAGGTTTTAGTCACCAATCCAAACTGTAATCTGTCTGTAGCAGCTAGCACACTGCCAATCTTTTTTCAGGCCAGGAAAGCCAAAGAAACACTGCCTGTCTATTCACCCGGTTACTATCATCCACGCCACACCACAGGTATAGTCGTATAGAGATAGATAGTGGTTGTGCCCATCGCCACCAGCAAGCAGTAGTGGCGAGCAGCAGTTCCCTGCGAAAGGAAATCACAAGCCAACAGCGACAGCGACATGGAAGATCTCCATCGTTGATTCGTCGGGATGTGGTGGATCGGAGCCGACGGACGGAGGAGCGAAGCAGAGGGAACGGGAGCACGGGCTGACAGAGTGATTGAGAGATAGTCCAGTCAGTGGTGGTAGGAACGCCTGGTCGGCTGCTTCCTTTCGCCGCCGGCGAGCCGCCTCGTGTCTCGCCGGGGCATGCCCTCTAGAAAGGGAATCATCTCCTCTCTTGCGTGAAGAAATGCTGTGAGTGCGACGCGTGTGTCAGTAGTGGAACTCTGGATGATGGTCATGTCGATCTCAACAGGGACTGGATTGGGTAGAGAGGCGTGAAGTGAGAGTCAGAAAAACTAGGAGAGGGAATGAAAATTCTGGAAAAGATTAAAAAAAGAAACATATCCAGAATATGGGAAGAACAGCTAGCTTTCTTATTTATTTGCTGCCGTAAACGTTTGTGCTATTTACATTTCACCAGGCGGTACATGACGTTGAATTCATACATACAGCCAGGCAGGTAGCTACTCCATTCAACTATACACACCAGGACCATGGATGTTGGTCAGCACTCAGCAGCCGCACTACAGGTGCTGCTGTTCCCCAATCCTGGTAGTAGATGCAACTGCTACAGCTACTACTGCTACATTACTTGCTAAGCGATTCTGATGAGGGGTCGCTGCAGGTTTTTCAACAGGCTCATCTTAATACACAGCTTAGAACCTGGCAGACAACACCCTTCTAATCGCGCCTACCCAAAAATATACTTGGTTTTGCTTCAGATGAGTATTGCTGCGTTGGAAGGGTTACTGTCACAGTTGTTCTGCTGATGATGCCTCAGCCCTTCTTCTCCGCATCCGAGCTCCCCACGACAGGTTCTCTTCTGAATCTTTCATTGTGCTCCTCTTCTTCAGCTCCGCAACCTGGTCTTGCCAAGATCTTCTCCAGCCAGATTTCTCTTCATGGTCCTGTGGTCCACATGGGTAAAAAATCAGTGAGGAAAGTCCAAAACAGAGCTTCAGATAGTTGAAACTTGGAAAATAGAACAAAAAATAATGGCTGACAATTGCCGTGGGCATTGTCAACTTCATGAATGATTCTCCCGTCAGGACTGATATAAGCTATCAGAACGGGAAGATAAACCTACTCCATCAATTCTCAGTCCTAAATGTAAGGCGGAACCTTTCAAATTGTTTCCCAGACAATATCATGCGTGACATAGATGAAAACGACTTCTCCAAACTCTCCTGCATGTTGCTAGTCGCTCATTATCCATCTCCTATTTGTACAGTTGTGTTAGGAAATTCCTGACCATTCCCCGTTCATACGTTTATCGCATCAGGGCAAAATCATGTTCATTGATTATTCATGTGTATGCCAAACAAAATGGTGAATTTTCACTCCCTCCTTGATTTATTTTTTGCAGTGGTGAGCCCGCCAATCTTCAAGCACCCAATATTACCACAAGAGATGTTCCCAAAATAAACCCACAACAGCACTAACCAAAGTCCTTGATTGTCAGTCATTCCATATTTGATCAATCAGCCATCTTATGTCGAACTGTGAATCCACATGCAATGACATGAAAATTACTATATGTTCACGACTGTTCCAGATTGCATAGACTAGAAAGTTAATCAAGTTAAAGCCTACCAAAAATTACTGCTGTACCTTGGCCAAACAAGACCTCGTTGACTACGAGCATCAATGTGAAAGTCACCTGGACTCACAGTTTCGTGCAAGTTGCAATGAGTACTAGTTCACTCAGGATGTAGATGTCTGAACTCCTCCTATCAAGGACTCAAGCTTAAGCAACAAAATTGCTTCCCAAATACTACCTAAAAATTGCTAAAGGGTTCTTTCTCTGCTACTGCTACAGCTAAATATGATACAGGACTACAGGAGTAGCAGAGAAAACATAAAAAACATAGAGCCCAGAGAAAACCAATGAGTTCACACAGGTACAGATCATAGATCTGACTTTGCAAACACGCTCCAGCGGTCCAGCCTCCGTTGGAATACAAACAGATTCCAGGTCAAGAGACCTTATACAACCGTTCGTGCGTCCACCAATTTCGCTTCGTTGCAGAAATTAGGCAGACTGCAACAGATGTATCAGTGATTCAGTAGATTTCAGTAGATTTCAGTGCCTACGCCATTAGCTACCTCTCCGATTCAGAATAAAGAAACTAAAAGTGGATCAAAGATCCCTGCTACAGCCCAGGACGGCAAGAACCCACAAATCAAGCGTGACTCTAACTGAAGTCTACATCATTAGCAATTGGAGTAGCACGGAATGCAGCCAGGGGCGCCAACGCCATAGCAGATACGAACAGCCAAGAGGAAGATCCAACAGAGGTGGGGAATGACTGGATGAGCAAGTGAGGAGAACAGACGACCCACCTGGTGGTGGTAGTAGGCGCGATGGGAACGGGACGCGGAGAAGGCGAGGCGGCAGACGCCACGGGCGAGCGCGCGGTCGTAGCTGGCGCGGCGGCTCGGGTCGGAGAGCGTCTCGTAGGCCTCCTGCACCTCGATGAAGCGGCGGGTGTTCTCCGCCGCGGCGCCCGGCGGGGACACGTCCGGGTGGTACTTGAGCGCCAACCGCCTGTAGGCCGCCCGGACCTCGTCTAATTGCATAGTTTTGATGTACACGACGAAACAAATTTTTGAGCCTAGTTAGATCATGGTAGCACAACAATTACCACAAACAAACGAAAAGTGCTACAGTACGCTACAGTATCTGTTGCTCTTTTCACCCCTTTTTATGGATCTCAACACAGCCTTGGCGGGATTTCAAGTAATTGTATTACAAAATGGTTTCAGCAGGCTGTTTTCTGACCGAAGTCAGCAGAGGAAGTCTCTACCTATTTTTTTATATTTTTTATTTTAAATCTAGTTAATTCGCTTCCACAGTTAGTCGAACCTAGTGTGCGTGGTGCTACTCAGGTGCTCTAACCACCAAACTAGAGGCATTTTCACTCACAAGCCTCTTTTCATTAATTTCGAATTGGAAATGGGCTCTTTATCAAAGTTAGATAGATAGTTTCAGGAAATAATCTGAACATATTTTTGAGAATTTTGCACCTACTTTTTCCGTTTGCAAAAAAAAACTTTAACTTGATGAATAGACCTAGTCCAATCACTTGATTATGCTTGACTCAGCTATCATAGCATATTATGGCTATATATCAGCGATTGCCAAATCATGCTTATCATATGTGCGATCGGTTGACTTTTGCAACAAAAGTCAGTCGGGCGAGCATTTGCAACAAAAATATTTTGTGGAATTCGATCAGACTCGGAGTAACATACGTGATGGTCCTTGTAATTTTCCGTAAATATATCGAGTCCGAAAATCGGAATGCAGTCCTTCCCTTACTTCATTTTCTTTTCTTTTGGTAGAGCCAGCAACATTTTTTTTATTATTCCCTTCATCTCTTAACACGTGCTTACGATTCGAGATTTACACCATTATAATTATAATTCCATGATTTCCTTCGCAGTCACTCACGGGGTGAAGGTTTTTACTGTTTGTCCGGTCTGATGGGTTCCTACACTGCTGCTAGTCCGAAACAGCACAAAATAGATGCCCACTTTTTCAAAGCTCACACTTACTATATGTGCATATGTTCGTTCGCTAATCATACTCTTAGGTAAGTTTTTATAACATGCTCATACGGGAGTAGTAGCTGACTGTTATATTAGAACTTGATAGTTGACGCTGACCGATCCACAGCCTGGGCCCTGGGGTGCCATTGAAAGACTTCGCTTCTTGATTATAACTGAGCATATGCTGGCCAATATTTTTCTCCAATAAAAAAAAAACTAGACCAGTGGCCCGGTGGGGTTAGACCGTCCCACGGTTTTTCACTAAGAAGAAGGAACCTTCTCCCGGTCTAGAAAAGCCTCCGAACCCCGGAAACCGGCGAGGGGGATTTTTTTTTAAACGACCTGAAAATTCGCTCCAACGAGGAGTCGAACCCGCGACCTAAGCGTGCTACTAAAGCATTGTAACCACTAGGCTACAAGCTCTTTCACAATATTTTTCTCCAATACAGATAACACATTCGACTATCACACGATAATCTTTAAAAACACACGATGCGATTAGTTACGTTAAAGAAAACATACTTTCAATATAAATTAACTTAAATATTATGCATTTGGTGAACACTTTGCAGTTGATCTGCATCCAAGATGTGTTGTATTCCATGGACTATAGTATAAAAGGACCCGGTGCGTGAAGCTGTCAACATTCATTGATATAATTGTTTACTCCAGATTTTGATTTCCCTTCATAGATCATGTCATTTTTATACAATTTACATTCACATCGACTAGATCTGATATGAACTTGTATACAGTATATGTTTGGTGATGATTCCCGTATAGCCGCCTCAAAAAAAGAAATTTGAACGCGGGCCACGGCCTCGGCTGTTTTCCTCTCGGCCCTACGAGCGGATCATGCAAAGCACTGAAAATTCTAGCGGGAAGGTATGTGGATCGCAACAATCATTTGTTCCATATTTGATCAATCAGCCATCTTATGTCGAACTGTGAATCCACATGCAATGACATGAAAATTACTATATGTTCACGACTGTTCCAGATTGCATAGACTAGAAAGTTAATCAAGTTAAAGCCTACCAAAAATTACTGCTGTACCTTGGCCAAACAAGACCTCGTTGACTACAAGCATCAGTGTGAAAGTCACCTGGACTCACAGGTACAAGTTGCAATGAGTAGTTCACTCAGGATGTAGATGTCTGAACTCCTCCTATCAAGGACTCAAGCTTAAGCAACAAAATTGCTTCCCAAATACTACCTAAAAATTGCTAAAGGGTTCTTTCTCTGCTACTGCTACAGCTAAATATGATACAGGACTACAGGAGTAGCAGAGAAAACATAAAAAACATAGAGCCCAGAGAAAACCAATGAGTTCACACAGGTACAGATCATAGATCTGACTTTGCAAACACGCTCCAGCGGTCCAGCCTCCGTTGGAATACAAACAGATTCCAGGTCAAGAGACCTTATACAACCGTTCGTGCGTCCACCAATTTCGCTTCGTTGCAGAAATTAGGCAGACTGCAACAGATGTATCAGTGATTCAGTAGATTTCAGTAGATTTCAGTGCCTACGCCATTAGCTACCTCTCCGATTCAGAATAAAGAAACTAAAAGTGGATCAAAGATCCCTGCTACAGCCCAGGACGGCAAGAACCCACAAATCAAGCGTGACTCTAACTGAAGTCTACATCATTAGCAATTGGAGTAGCACGGAATGCAACCAGGGGCGCCATCGCCGTAACAGATACGACAAGCCAAGAGCAAGAGCCAACAGAGGTGGGGGATGAGCAAGTGAGGAGAGCAGACGAGCAGTGACCCACCTGGTGGTGGTAGTAGGCGCGATGGGAACGGGACGCGGAGAAGGCGAGGCGGCAGACGCCACGGGCGAGCGCGCGGTCGTAGCTGGCGCGGCGGCTCGGGTCGGAGAGCGTCTCGTAGGCCTCCTGCACCTCGATGAATCGGCGGGTGTTCTCCGCCGCGGCGCCCGGCGGGGACACGTCCGGGTGGTACTTGAGCGCCAGCCGCCTGTAGGCCGCCCGGACCTCGTCGGCGCTCCCCTCCGCCGAGACCCCGAGCAGGTCGTAGAACGTCAGCGGCGGCGCCTGCTCCTGCTCCTCCGTGCGCACGCCGCCGTCCCGCCGGACGCCCCGCGCGCGCAGGCGCAGGCGCACCGCCACCGGCCGCGGCGTGGTCCACAGGCGCCGGAACGCGACGCGGCCGGCGCCAGTGTGGAGGGCGGCGGCGGCGGAGGAGGAGGAAGTGGGGGGAGTTGCGGCGAGGTGGGGCATGTGGTTTCCTTGCTGCGCTTCGCTTGCGCTTCTCGGTGGTGGTGGTTTGGTTGGTTTCTTCGGTGGGTGCCGGGTTGGCTTCCCTTGCCGCCGCAGCTATTAGCGCCAAGAAATATCTTAAAAAAATAGTGGGCCCCGCAGCGCCCGTGCAAAATCGGGAGGGTTTCGCTGAAATGATGCGAGAATTGACCTGTTTTGTAAACTTTCGTGATTTTTATTATTCCCTTCATCTCTTAACACGTGCTTGCAATTCGAGATTTACACCATTATAATTCCATGATTTCCTTCTCAGTCACTCACGGGGTGAAGGTTTTTACTGTTTGTCCGGTCTGATGGGTTCCTACACTGCTGCTAGTCCGAAACAGCACAAAATAGATGCCCACTTTTTCAAAGCTCACACTTATTATATGTGCATGTTCGTTCGCTAATCATATTCTTATGTAAGTTTTAACATTCATGATTGTTTCTTGGAGTATCCGGTTTGTTTTGTGACGCAAGACATCAACATCATCGACTATATATAAAATGTAAGGTACAATAATATCAATATCTAGCCAATCTCATAGGAGAGTAGTAGCTGACTGTTACATTAGAACTTGAAAGTTGTAGTTTCAAAAAAAAAAGAACTTGAAAGTTGACGCTGACCGATCCACAGCCTGGGCCCTGGGGTGCCATTGAAAGACTTCGCTTCTTGATTATAACTGAGCATATGCTGGCCAATATTTTTCTCCAATAAAAAAAAAACTAGACCAGTGGCCCGGTGGGGTTAGACCGTCCCACGGTTTTTCACTAAGAAGAAGGAACCTTCTCCCGGTCTAGAAAAGCCTCCGAACCCCGGAAACCGGCGAGGGGGATTTTTTTTTAAACGACCTGAAAATTCGCTCCAACGAGGAGTCGAACCCGCGACCTAAGCGTGCTACTAAAGCATTGTAACCACTAGGCTACAAGCTCTTTCACAATATTTTTCTCCAATACAGATAACACATTCGACTATCACACGATAATCTTTAAAAACACACGATGCGATTAGTTACGTTAAAGAAAACATACTTTCAATATAAATTAACTTAAATATTATGCATTTGGTGAACACTTTGCAGTTGATCTGCATCCAAGATGTGTTGTATTCCATGGACTATAGTATAAAAGGACCCGGTGCGTGAAGCTGTCAACATTCATTGATATAATTGTTTACTCCAGATTTTGATTTCCCTTCATAGATCATGTCATTTTTATACAATTTACATTCACATCGACTAGATCTGATATGAACTTGTATACAGTATATGTTTGGTGATGATTCCCGTATAGCCGCCTCAAAAAAAGAAATTTGAACGCGGGCCACGGCCTCGGCTGTTTTCCTCTCGGCCCTACGAGCGGATCATGCAAAGCACTGAAAATTCTAGCGGGAAGGTATGTGGATCGCAACAATCATTTGTCATATATTTATCTTCTTTTACCATTCAAAATCTGTGGCTCTATTTTAAATGCGTGATCATGGTTTGCTTCCTTATATTGGCTCTAAAACAGCCGGAGCGAAGAGACGGGTTCCATCCAACTTTAACATGGGGAACTGCCGAACTAGTGCTCCACTCTTTCTCAAAACCTAGTGCTCCACCACACGATACCGCTTTGAAAGAAACAAGGCAAACGACAGTCATTGTCATTGCCATCGAAGTTGCTAACGTACAGTGCATGGTTACAGTAGTGACATACTCCATTTAGGACACAAATTATAGTGGACTAGTGGCAACATAATCATTTAGCATGGTGAAGGTAAAGGCATGGTCGCATTTTTCTGTGCAGAAACATTCATAGATGATGTCAGGCAGAGGATTTTGATTCTTCAATCTTCACACTGGGTAGAACCGTAAAAGTATAAGCAGAATTGGAACAAAAGGCAGACAGTACATCCCAATTCCCAAGATACAGCAAACCACATACGGCTCACGTGCAGCTACGATGGAGAACACAATCTTTACTCCTGGGAGAACATGCCACCTCCTCCGGTTGGAGCAACGCAAAACATTCTTTTATCCCTGAGAGCACAAAGCCAAAACCAAACGGAGCAGAACGAAAAGGATACAGCACGAAATTGCTCAGATTTCAAAGGTACAAAAATGCCTAGAAAAGATTGTCTACGCAAATTTGGCAATCCCAGTCAGGATTCCAAGTTCTAAATTGGCCCCATAACAGGATGGGAAAAGTAGTGAATGCACAACATTGGGTAGATGCAGAATCACAGGCAAGTTTCGGGATTCAGGGCTCAACACCTACCCAATAGGTGCATTTGAGGGACAGAGGGTCCATAGCATAAACCCATACCTTCTCAAAGTGACTCCCCTCAAAAACAGACGCCAATGGCAATCCCCTTTGAAAAACCTGCACAGGTTTTCCAGTATGACACCACCAGTTACAGAAGGGTAAGGTGCAATCTCAGTGTACTCACTAAAGCAGCAAAAATAAAATGAAGAACAGTAGAAAGATATAAGGAATGCAACACAGTTGTTCAAAGGCATGCTGCTTATCTCTGGAGCTATCAAAGGCACAACTCGAATAGGATCGATTGCCTCACATCAGTCACTTACACTGGCTTCTGAGGCAGAACCCTGTCCCTCAAAAGGAAAAAAAGAGAAACAAACAAACAAACAAACAAAAAGCAATGAATGCCAAGGCATATAGACATAGCAATTCTAGGCAGACAGAAAAACTTAAGCAGCATACAAGATGATAGATAAAATTCCCTGTGTTTTTCAGATATTGGTTAAGCTTAACCAACTTTTCAAACCATTACTGATACAAGATACACATGGTAATAACCAGATGAAAATATAAAGCAGTACTAGAGTAAACTAGGTGCATCAGAAGATGTTACAGCATACTGACAGACATATTTGGACCATTTCACTAACCAAAGCATTCCAATTCAAAAGTAACATAGACTAGAAGGTAAGTTGTTTGTAGTCTTGTATACAGACTTTACTTGAGTAAGTGTGTACTCCCTTGTATCTTCAATCGACATCCCAGAAATGAGCTCCAACAACTCTTCAGGGAACCATGAGCCTGAAACGACAAATATATGGTTGGTTTCGACCTGACTGTATGAAATCACCTTACAAGCTCCAGTTTTACATCTAGAAGTTTTGCTCCAAGGAACAAATCTCGAGTTAATGAAGAATACATTTTTAATATATCAGATGAACACTCCAAAAGTTCTCCGAAGATCTTCATACCCTGCAAATAAAACTCCTAAATCAGAAAGGAAGATAATAAACACCAGTTCAGCGCTCTGCATCATCATCAATCAAGCGATTCTGTGATCAGCCAACTGGATGAAACAGCAGCCACCATGTAACACTGGTTGCTATCATATAGCAGATTCTCCAGTGCCCCCTAAAGAGCCATCTACTCCAGGTTCATGTTTCCCATTAATGTCAGCTACAGAAGCACCCACGTCATTTCTGTCATCATCTTCCGAACCACCATCATGTCTAGATTTCTTATGATTACTATTGTTGTTCAGAATTTCATCTTCTGATACTGTTGAGCTCCTCTTATGTGCAACAGAAGTATCCACCCTTCTATCTTCCACTGGATCCTGTACAGAATGTTCATCTTTGTTGCCTCTACGAGATCTTCCTGGTGCATCCTTTACAGACCTTTCATCCTTGTCACCTCTACCTCTATGGGATCCTTCCACGCCATCCTTTACAGACCTTTCATCCTTGTCACCTCTGCTACCTCTATGGGATCTTTCCACTTCATCCTTTGCAGACCTTTCATCTTTGTCACCTCTGCTACTTCTATGGGATCTTTCCACTTCATCCTTTGAAGACCTTTCATCTTTGTCACCTCTGTTGCCTCTATCTCTATGAGATCTTCTTTTGTCATCCTGAACCTCGGACCTTCTGCTGTCCTTTTTATCACTGTGACGATGCTTTCTCTCAGGAGATCTGGATCTTGAATGCTTACTGCGGCGAGAATGGCGGTCACGAGTTGGCGATGATTTGCTTCCTTTATGGTGCCGCGGTGATCTTGAACCAGCTCGAGCTGACCTTGATTTTGATGGACTTATACTTTCTTCTCTTTGTTGCTTGGGTGACCGGGAATCATCTCTGGAGGGTTTCTTATGCCTTGGACTCTTACTTCTGCTCCTGTTTCTCCTTGAACTAGATGAATGATGATCACGGGATCGATCACTCTCTCTTCTTCCAGACCTGCTATACCTGTCCTTATCATCCCTATGTGATCGGTCACTGCCATACTTCGAGTGACGAGATCTTGATGGTGAACGCGATCGGTGATCCCTTGAGCGTCTAACTGGGGGGGAGTAGGAACGGGATCGCCTGCTCCTACGGTACTTGATAGGTGATCTTGACCGAGATTTTGATCTACGAGTAGGGGGTGATGGTGATCTGTAAATCAAATAAACTGGTCAGCCATTAACGCACAATATGAAGGTAGGAAAAGCAATCAATCAGTTGCTTTCTTCCATAAAGTTGGGAAACATCTAGAATGGAAAACAGGGACTTTTTCATCAAATAATGCAGCCAAACCAAAACTATAATAGAAGATTATGGCTGCAAGTTCCTAAACTGAGAGATTTCTGTTTTATAGCACACAACTATCACATAGGGGGTACATAAATTATGAACGAACAAGACAAAAAAACCCACACATCTATGTTACCAGTTTCAGATTGCACATAAGGTTTATTCCCTGTCCACTGGTATATAATTTTTTATCTACAAGGTTTAGTATCCCTTCTTTAACACACATAACTCATGAAATCTTGAGCACGCATTAACTCTCCACAATTTGAGGCCTACCATAAAGAAAATACATGGTTTATATATGCCAAGCAAGAAAACACATGATTTGAAAAAACTAAACAATCTTCACAATAAAGCATGAGTTTTTAAATAGCAAATGTGAATTTCTATACCTCTATCTATTATCCACAAGAATCATAGGAGTTGTAGGAACAAAAAATAATGATAAATGCTGTGGTCCCATATCAAAATCTAAATGCATACTAGAATCAGGTCAATGCAACCATTCTGTCACCAAGATATTAGAAGTCATCAGTAGTTCTTCCAAAACCAGAACATGCAATATTTGTAGTTACATAAAATTGTAGAAGTGTAACCTTCAACCAGTGTAGAATTGCAGACAGGTATAACAAAAGCAAAACAAAAGAATACCTTGACTTCCTTTTGGCATCCTTCTCTTCCACGTTGTCCCCACCAAATCCCTCTGCCTTCAACTTCCTGCTTATCTCAGCAGCCCTCGCTGCAGCTGCTTCAGTGGCAGATTTCATAGTGGCCGCACGTGCAGCAGCCTGTTGGGTTGCTATTGATTGTTGCATTAATAGAGCCTGCTGGAATTGCATCTGTTGCAACTGAACGGCTTGTTGCATCATCATAGGCAAGTTATTATTAGCTTTGGGAGGAAGAGATTTAGCCATCTCCACATTCAACGGACGACCACCAACATTCGTGTTATTAAGTTGCAACGCTGCAGTTGCTTCTTCAGGTTTGGAGTACTCAACATAAGCAAAATGTTTCGAATCCGTGATGGTACAATCAATAACTTTACCACATACCCCAAATAGCTGCTTAATATAATCCGCAGTAAGAATTGGACTCAGGTTGCTGATTTGAACAATTTTCTTCAGGGCCTCGGCTTCAGCAGCTTTATCTGTTGAACCTACAAGGATAGAATATAGTGAGCAACACGACTGCCAACACAGAAAAATAATGGCATATTCCAATTTAGAGTAGAACATTTGAAATAATTTGTACTTGAGGAAATTATGGTAATGGAATATTCAGTAAGTAGCTTAAATTAAAAAAGAAACAGTTTTGCAGAGCCCACAACTTAATTTGCTAGGTACAGTTGCCATCTTACTCAGGTGCGAAAAGTGTAGTTACCCATTGCATGTATAGAGAAAATGGTGAACATCATGCAACAATAGCAGTGCTATGCAACAGTTGGGGTACTGCAATAATGATTCTAGTCAGCTGCTAAATTTGCGATGTGATAAAAATAATGAGACACCAAAGCAATGACATCCACTGCATTTGGCACATAACAACACGACATATTAACCAAGCATGCTTTCTGTGCGTGCCAACAATAGAAATCCATGGGCAAAAACAACAATTGCCTAGGAAAATTCCTAATGCTTGTCTGGAAGGAATCATTACCTGAAGCATCTCCTGCAGCTTTAGCCTGCGCAGCATGTGCCTGCAGTGCCTGGGCAGCCATGATGGCCTGAGCGGCTGCCATGGCAGCCGCAGATGGTGCCATGGGTGTGCTGCCAAGGGCACTGACAGACGACGTAGCCGCAAGCAACGTCATTAGCAGCTGCTGCGGTGGGTGGGTGAACTTGCAGTCAGTGTCCGACTTTGTGCACCTCCCGTTGACGTAGTCCCGGCATATCTCCCCCAAAGAGGCACCAACCCCTGGCAGGACAACTCCACCAGAAGAACCAGTGGAGGAACCAGGCATGACCCCAAGAAGGCTGGGGAATGCACTGGAGGGCGCGCCTGTGTAGTTGGGCATGTTGGGCATGGTCTGGTTGACCATATTGGGGTAGGCTGAGCTCACGGCGGGTAGCGTGGAGGGGAAACCTGCCGAGGGGGTGGCCGTGGAGCCGCTGAAGAAGACGGGGAAGGGGCTCCCCATTACAGGGGAGCCATCGAGCTCGATGCCTCCTCGGCCTGGCGCACCCAGATGGGCTTGGGCGCCGCCATGGGAGCACGGCTGCCGATGCTCCCCGACCTAGCCTGCCTAGATGCTCGTCCTGAGCTCTGCGGGTCGGCTAGGGTTTGGTGGAGGGGAAGTAGATGCGGGCAGATCGAGGGAGGCCGAAGAAGAGGAGGCGGAGTGGGATGAGGCAAAGGGAAAGGCGCACGGGGACGGATTCTCTCCGGCGGAATCTGGGAAAGCACCCATCCAAGACGGCCCAGCCCAGCTGGCATAAGACGGCCCAATAATAAAACAAAGCCTTCCTGGCCCAACAGACTAATAATAATAATATGATAAATGACCTCATTCTAGTATATTGTGTCATGCATGTTACATTAGTGTTACAGAATTTAAATGACATGGCACAAAATAAGTGATGTGAAATATAGGACATTGTGTTTAAGTTAAAATTATATCATACTACAAGTGGTCTAGAATTTATAGTCACGAAGTTAAGTGATAATCAGTCATTTCAACCAATTCATTCAAATAGGTTTATTATGGTGAAGAATTCCTATAAGACTTAGCATGATTTTATTAATTTATTGACGCTTATCGAAGTGTCTGTCGTCAATCACAAGCTCTAGCTACCCAATCCTTTTTTATACGTTTAGGTCTTGGATTATGAGTTGTGCAAAACAACATTCACAAAACAAAATTAAAGATACCAATATTGTATCTATACAATGTACTAGCCTGGTATCAAATACTATTTGGCACTTTTGATCAATGCATGGCTACCAAGTTGATCCAGTTTTCTAAAATGAAATGACCAAAACGATCCTATATAAGTAAGTATTACTATAATTTAAAGTGCTTTAAGGGTGTCACCATAGCATTCCTTTAGGGGCAAAATAAGAAAAGTGAAACAAATAAACTGCCAACAGTCTCTAGCTATCAGAAAAACGAGTTTAGAACATGGTTTTGACTTTTGTCAAGAGATGGCAACTTGTGAAAGTGGTTCACAAGGTGTGGAAACTGAGAGAAACGTTATTTCCCAAATTTGATTTCCTGTAGCTGGCTGCGCGGATTCGGCCTGAATTTGGAGTCGGGGAACCCTACGCGGCGGGGGAGAACGGAGCACACCGTCGCCGACGTCGCCGCGGCCTCCAAGCTCCGCGGCTCCGACGCGCGCCGGTGGTTCGCCCGCCAGATCATGCTCCCCGAGTGGATGGTCGACGCCCCGCCCCAGCTCGCTAGCGACTGGTCCGCCCCCTCCTTTCCCCACCTCTCCTTCTGCCAAACCTAGCTATCTGATTTCGTTCTGATTTGTTCGCCAAACCTAGCTATCTGATTTCGTTCTGATTTGTTCAATCCAGTACTTTTTATTTATACTCTATTCTCATACAAAGATACCTCCGTTCCCTCTGAAATCAGCAGAATTTCTTAGCATAATGACTTTACATGTTCAATCAATTCTGTCTGTACTGTTGCACACTCCCTTTCAGTCTTAGCATTATGTTGTACTAAGTCTTAGAATTGCTGTGACTGATGAAGTAAGAGGATTGACGCTTCTGCAATGTTTTTCCCATGTACTAGGCATGTTTTTGCCAGGCCTTCTGGCAAACGATGTTTGGTTGTGTCTTCCAATGGCCTCACAATTAGCAGGGTCCGTAACGGATCCATCCTTCACCGGTTCCCTTCTGCTTTACCGAATGGATCAAAGAGAGACATCTCTGGCCCAGCGAGCTCCTACTCCATACTCGATTGCATTTTTCATGAGGTACCCCAACCAAATTGTTTTCCTTTTCATTTGGTTTGAAAGCTGGTTGATCTTTTACTTGCCTCTTGCTTTTAGGTCTAATTCTAATGTTCTAAAATGCTTGTGGTGCAGCCTGATCAGACATACTATATCATTGATATGATTTGTTGGCGAGGCTATTCACTGTATGATTGCACTGCCGAGTTCAGGTTTTTCTGGGTAAACTCTAAGCTCATGGAAACTTCAGCTGGTGATCCTCCATCAACATACCATCGATATAGATTCAGTGCTGTCCCGATATATGAGTGCACTCTCGAGGGTCTTCAAGCTGCTTATTCTGGAAGCACACCTTATGTCAAAGATGGCTTGCTGTTTTACAACAAGTATATATTCCTTGTTCCTACCAATTATATCGTCGTATTTGTGAATCTCTCAACCATTCTCAAAATCTGTTTATTTTGTAATCAGGCATGCACATTATCAAGCTGGAATCACACCACTTACACTAGCATGGAAAGATGAAACTTGCAGCCAATATGTTATTGATACTGACAGCAAAGGAGAAATTCCAAGTGAGCAGAATGTATGTTTCTCTCTTCTCATGTTTGGTCCATATTATTTCCAACAATATAGTGTGCAGTATATTTACTCCTACTTTCTTACCATTTACTATTAAATTGAGGATACATTTTGATCATTGTCTTACAAGAAAATATCAATAAAAAGGCATTGCCAACTCTGTGACTGCTACTGTTTCATACAATCATACCTAATAATTGTTATTTTTCCTGTGCCTTCATGTTCAATCAGCTTGTGTTGGAGTTGCAAGAGGATGGAAAGCTAGCTACATCTGATGACCCTCCTGTTGTGTTTGGTAGCTTGGACAACGAATTCATACAGAAGGTATTGCTTTGTAATGCAACTTATTTCCAACAAAAGAACTAAGAAACATGCTTAAATTGCTGTTGGTCCTAATTGGGAAATTCAGCTCATCTCCATGCTTTTATATTATGCTTTCTTTAGTACATCAGTGATTCACTTAGTCTAAACGTCTGGAGCTTTATATTTCTTTTCAATCTGTCTGCCTTCATGCTCTATGATTACCTGTCTTTTTTTTGTATCTGTAAATGCTTGGAGCATTAAACTTATATGATTCTACAGTCAAACCTACGAGCAGGGAATCTTCTCCGCTTTGCTGTAAGAGATGAGAGTGTGAAACTTGTGGATGGAAAGATGCAGATCAGTGAGCTGCAGTTTGTTGGAAAGCCAAATCGTGCTCGTGCTTTTGCTGACAGCCATTCGAAGGTGAGTGCTGACATGAGAATGCACCAATACTTAGAACAATTTCTGTTTCATCACGTCTTTCTATGTTTGTCATTTTGTATGTTCAGGCTCTGTTCCAGTATGCCGCAAGGCATGCTCCTCTGAGAATAGACGATCTGGTTGCTTCCATTCAATCAAACAATATGGAGCTTGAATCCACAGATGTTGAAATGCAAGATTAAGGTGAGTGGAATGCCTTTTTTATTTTTAAACAGTGAATTGTTCTTTCCATTAGTTGCCCTCTTCTGCAATCTCTCTTTCCTTGAGTCCTTTTCGTACATGTGTAAAGAGAATCTTCCATACATGTGCTAATATTTGCTGTTCGACTGGATTAAGGAAGGGGGCTTTGTTATTGATTGATACTAGTGCAACTGATGATTGCCAATGCAAAGCTAGAATGAAGGGGTCTGCAAAAGAGACCAAGGTCTGTCTTGCTCCTGTCTATGTGTGTTGTTGAACCCAACACTCTGAATGTGCTTTTTTCTAGTATGGCCTGATACGTAGATCATTTTATGATGAGAGTTTAGTGCAAGTGTTTTGATGAAATATCCATGTGCTTATGGGTTTCAGAACCAGATATACCAAGAAATGTAAAATTGGTCATGAAACTGCCAACTTGTCAGCCCCTGACTTGCTAAATTGTTTATTGTGCTGGTGTACATATAAAGAGTTAGAAATTAGGTTGTGGAGATAACACATTTCTGCATATGGCAGATTGGAGACCGTTCATGTCAAGATTTCAGCAAATGACGTGATTGTCTGAAACCCATGGTTTTCCGGGAGTGGCGCATTTCCAGATCTGATGGATATTAATACCTCAAGACCTGCAAAACAAAAAAAGTAAGGTCATGTGTTTCTGTAGCATCTACATCGATGTGATTTATGATGTGCCTTGATTTGTGAGTTTGCAAT
The DNA here is from genome assembly GCA_900205405.1 of Echinochloa crus-galli. Classification (NCBI taxonomy): domain Eukaryota; kingdom Viridiplantae; phylum Streptophyta; class Magnoliopsida; order Poales; family Poaceae; genus Echinochloa; species Echinochloa crus-galli. The sequence goes on along the minus strand of OAMR01001117.1, from coordinate 34,395 downwards.
CAACAAATGAGAATTTAAAAGGCTGAAAAGCACTTAAAAGGAAATGTGTTGTATCCACATGTTTTTCCCAGGATGTGAATCCTAATATCTGAACATTACATAACGCTGTTTGCTTTAGCCAAGCAAATGGGGCAAGAAGGTCACCTGCAGCATTTGCCGCTGTGGCTTCTTGGTACACATCTGTCAAGAAGAGTATCTGAGACGGCCGGTCTACCCCGACCGACTGCCAAATTTCGTAATAGCTGCGAGGTTCTCTCTTGGTTCTACATAGAAGACAAAAAAAAAACGATGAATGAGCAACACAAATTTCAAATGCAACGATATGCATCGTAGTCGATGGCGATAGCAGCAGCGGTATTTATCCGTACCCAACTGTTGTGTCAAAGAATCCACACAGGTACTTCCTCAGATCACCGTAAGTAGTGTTCCCGAAAATAAGCCTCTGGGCTTCTCTGCTGCCACTCGAGTATATGTAAGTCTGCAATCATGTGTTATCAAGGTTAGTTCAGCAAGCAGTTCATTAAAAAAAAAGAGAGGTTAAGTCAGCAATATTCTTGCGCAGAACAACAGCAAGAACCTTGATGCCTCTAGCGTGCCACCTCTCAAGCGCTGGAGGAACATCATCGAACACCACTCCTTTGATTTCTTGGCCCTCAAACCCAGTTCTCCAGATGTGGCCCTTCACGTAAAGTCAAATCAAATTCAACCAAAGGGGATCGTATTGTGCAACTTAATCTTGAGTGTTGTGAAGTGGCTATTTGCAGTTGAAGAGGAACTCGACAAGAGTTTGACAGGCAGACCTGGTTTGCAGAGACGCGGACAGATGTTCCGATGTTCTGGAGGACCATAACTTGCTCAGAGACTGGCCCTGCATTAGCGAAAGACAGCATAAATGGATTGTAGCGGCTATGGCGTTAAGATGGAATGGTAAGGCATGACTAGGTGACCTAGCAAAGCTTTGCCGATGTCGTTAAGGCCAGGGATCGCTCTTAGCAGCAAAGTGTTCTGCAGAAGAAGAGAAGCGAGAGAATTCAGGACGGAAAGTTAGGCATCATCGTGCAATCTAACAGTATATACGCGCAGAAAGAAAGGACTCGCCTGCTTGTCGAGCGGGTGTCGGAAGTCGTCGGCGTCGAGCCCCCTAGCGGCCTTAGGGGAAGCGCGGGCGGAGGCAGCTGCAACCACGAGCACCCGCCTACGCCGCGGGCGCCTGGAGGTGAACGACGCCGGCGACGACGAAGGCTTTGTGGCCCAGTAGCAGCGGGAGCCAACGGGCTGGGGAGGGAGCGTGGGGCCGGAGATGAGGCCCGGAGCACAAGCCGGCGAAGCCGCCATGCCTACGAATCGAGTGCAAGGCAAGGCACGCAGCCCGCTCGCAGTCGCAGCCACCGCGGAGGAGGAGAAAGACAGACCGCGGGCGGAGACGTACGCGACTGCCAAATTTCGTAATAGCTGCGAGGTTCTCTCTTGGTTCTACATAGAAGACAAAAAAAAAACGATGAATGAGCAACACAAATTTCAAATGCAACGATATGCATCGTAGTCGATGGCGATAGCAGCAGCGGTATTTATCCGTACCCAACTGTTGTGTCAAAGAATCCACACAGGTACTTCCTCAGATCACCGTAAGTAGTGTTCCCGAAAATAAGCCTCTGGGCTTCTCTGCTGCCACTCGAGTATATGTAAGTCTGCAATCATGTGTTATCAAGGTTAGTTCAGCAAGCAGTTCATTAAAAAAAAAGAGAGGTTAAGTCAGCAATATTCTTGCGCAGAACAACAGCAAGAACCTTGATGCCTCTAGCGTGCCACCTCTCAAGCGCTGGAGGAACATCATCGAACACCACTCCTTTGATTTCTTGGCCCTCAAACCCAGTTCTCCAGATGTGGCCCTTCACGTAAAGTCAAATCAAATTCAACCAAAGGGGATCGTATTGTGCAACTTAATCTTGAGTGTTGTGAAGTGGCTATTTGCAGTTGAAGAGGAACTCGACAAGAGTACCTGCAGCTGCTTGAGCGAGGTTATCTTCCTGTCCGCCTTGATCATGGCCTCGACGTTGGCGACGAGGGCGTCGATGACCTGGCCCTTGCCGGCGCCGTCCGGCGGGACAGGGACGGCGCCGGCGACCCCCTCGGCCAGGTCCCGCTCCACCTGGGCGCGCAGCAGGGCGATGTCCTCGCCGGTCTCGCCGGTGCCGTAGGTGGCGTCCAGGTGCCTGCGGACGTTGTCGCGGGCGTACGGGAAGAGCACGTCGGTGACGAACGAGATGGGGCTCGTCGTGCCCTCGATGTCCAGCACCACGCTTTGCTGCGCAAGAATCAGAAGAAGAGCCGTAGCGAATGAAAAGGGAGGAAGGAAATCGAAGCGAACGCGATTGGCCACTCACTCAGACTCACCACTGATTCCAATCCAGGAAGATTGGCTGCCATGGCAGGGGCCACCCGCAGACGGCGACCGTCCAGTCGCTGCTGCGGCCGCGGGATTCTGATTCCGGCGGCTGCCTTGAGCGACGGCGGCGGGGCGAGGGGGCGCATGCGCATCCCAGAACGCAGCATGCCCTGCAGCCGGAGACCTGGGAATCGATACGAAACGAGTCGATCACCGGCGGCAATGGCGACGCCATCGTCTCCTCCTTCGGAAGTGTCGATGGCCTTTCTCCCGCCTTTTTCCTCCTCTTTGGTGGAGGCGGGGACCGTCGGACAGGTGTGGCTTTTCCGGTCAGTCAGTTGATCCAGGCATCCAGCGAGCGTGTGTGGCTTCTCTCGCGCGTATTGCAAACACGAGCCAAATCGTTCCGATCCAAATGTGACGCCAAATTAGAACGACCCAATCAGGCCAATTTCAAGCCAAACTCAAAATTTTCGTCGACCGTTTGGAGGTAACCCGTTGGGAAACTTCTATGTGAGGCACGTCTGTTGCTCTGTTACGGATAGGAGGATTGGAACCCAAATTGCCAAGACCATACTGAATTTTCTTTGGAAGTTCAAACCGGCACCTTTTCTTGCCGTCCTCGGTTACTAGCAGTAGCTTGCCGATCCAAGTCGCAGCAGCCTCGTATGTATCATCACACTGTCACAGGAATCAGACTCCAAGGACCAATCATGCAGATCTCAATCAAGCAAAATAATAATTTAATTAACTTTTATTAATTCTAGTTCTAGTTACAAGAGTGCAGAGTCACAAAATTTAACAAAAAAAAAGAGCTATACAAAGAAGCTACTTTCAATTGTAAATATATACAGTATATATAAGTCCATGTTTGTATCTGTTCTCCAGCAGCACCAGCCTTCTCCAAATCCAAACACTCCGTTTCATATACAAGCTACAAACTCGAGTCCTGAAAAAAAGGGGCCCAGTAGGAAAAGAACTCATGATCAGATACAATCATGAGTCAAAGTTTTGCATCCTTGCAAAGAAACAATATGAAACTTTGATGGGTTTTGAGTGCAAACCTTTTCATATGTCTCACCATTAGCTATACTCTGTTTAGCCCCATCTGAAGCAACTTTTGCATTAGGGTCTTGTACTCCTGGCTCCTTGACCACTCATCGATCTCGCGTGCACGCATCACAGGCAAAGGGTGTGAAAGCTCTCTGGTTTGGGCATTCCTGCAACGTGTAAAGAGATAGAGTGAAATGTCATACAACACATATTCATTCCTGTAACATTAATATGTTGCCAATCACGTGCAAGAGATAGCAGTTCTAACCGGATGTACCACCCAATTGGGTTCGATGCAGCTTTGTCATAGGAACGAGCTTGTTCCAAGAAGGCATCCACATTTAGCTGGTCGGCAAGAGATGGGCATCCTCCAGCCAGTTTCATCAGAACAGAGATGACAACCTCTTGACAATCAAGAATGAGTATTAGGTGATGAGGACATACTTGTAGAGTAAGCATTACTATGCAAAAGAACATCTATTCCTTCTATGGACAAAAAATTGCTAGCCAGATGATTAGTGCAGATTTCACATCTAGGGGTATCTGGGTATGGGCATCCCCAATTGTGAATTTATCATGTTGCAGCGTTTTAAGGATTCGTCAAAACTCAAAACATCAAGTATGTAGTACGCATAAAGTTATGCATAGTGCAAAAATTTAGTTTCATATTCGCCTAGATGTCAAGAAACAAAGTAGACATCAGGCACCGTTTGTCATGTGCTACGGTAACATTCATGCTTGTTGAATCTTAACATCAAATATGAATTTGGGATTCGGATTTTTACTGGTGTACATAGCTTTGTGATACTACAAACATGATTTTTTGAAACATTATAACATGTTGGTTACTTGTATTTATTCTAAAGGGGACACCAGAACCCCAGGACACCAATGAATTTCTGATGATAAAATTTGCATGGCTTCTACTTCTGGCAGCACCATGCAAACAATCCAATTTCAAAAGCAAAAAAAAAAAACATGAAGAAATAGCATGCCATCTCTTCTGCTGGAAATTACATCCAGTAAGAATTAACATAAATTTTGAGATAATAAGTATAGGTTGTCATACTTTTGGATCTTGCACCACAAGAAGAGCTGCTCTATCGCAAGTCAGCTCTGCAGCTCGCAGCCATCTGTAAAGCTGCTCTTCCATGAAGCCAGCAACCATGCCAAAACCTGAAGTGAGTGCTTGTTATCATCAGATGCAGTTGATCATCAGTGTATTGTTAGTCCTTTAACGGCATATGGTCAGATGACCTACCAGGGACACTGTAGGCTCCCATCGTTAGTATGTTGGCAAAGGTAAGCCACACACCATGGTCACACTTCAGGTGACCCAGCTCATGAGCCAAAACAGCCTAATTGTAACAAAAATCATACAAGTTGAGTAACTGATGCATTCAGAAACTACTATATACTACCTTAGCTAAAAATTTAATCGCTCATCTAGACAAGGGCAGGAAAAGAAAAGGGAACTAATAATTCTCATAAATCAAGAAATCTATGTGTTAAAGCCGACAGCTTTTGATGGGTGAGTGAAGACACAATTGTACCTGCAACTCTTTTCTAGTAAGAAGCTCCACAAGGCTTGTGTGAACAACTATGAATGGCTTTTTGCCATTGATTGCTAAGGTGTAGGCATTTGGAACAGGATTCTGCCGTATGTACAAGTCAGGAGCTTCTATGTTCAAGAGTTCCGCAGCCTCAACCAGGAGCTGGTGAAGTTCTGTCAGCTGAAATGAGAGAACACATTATTAGTGTCTTGGATTACAGTAGCCTCCGGTGATGGTGAAACCAACAAGTGGCTAGCTTAGGAAACAGTAGAAAATATTATTCTTCAACGGCACTGATGTCAGTCAGTTTCGAGTATTCTCAACGCGTAAGAATTTCACTTCGTACAGATTGGTAAAAAAGGAAAATTGAAACTGACTATCTGAGAGAGGATTAGTTTGACAGGCAGACCTGGTTTGCAGAGACGCGGACAGATGTTCCGATGTTCTGGAGGACCATAACTTGCTCAGAGACTGGCCCTGCATTAGCGAAAGACAGCATAAATGGATTGTAGCGGCTATGGCGTTAAGATGGAATGGTAAGGCATGACTAGGTGACCTAGCAAAGCTTTGCCGATGTCGTTAAGGCCAGGGATCGCTCTTAGCAGCAAAGTGTTCTGCAGAAGAAGAGAAGCGAGAGAATTCAGGACGGAAAGTTAGGCATCATCGTGCAATCTAACAGTATATACGCGCAGAAAGAAAGGACTCGCCTGCTTGTCGAGCGGGTGTCGGAAGTCGTCGGCGTCGAGCCCCCTAGCGGCCTTAGGGGAAGCGCGGGCGGAGGCAGCTGCAACCACGAGCACCCGCCTACGCCGCGGGCGCCTGGAGGTGAACGACGCCGGCGACGACGAAGGCTTTGTGGCCCAGTAGCAGCGGGAGCCAACGGGCTGGGGAGGGAGCGTGGGGCCGGAGATGAGGCCCGGAGCACAAGCCGGCGAAGCCGCCATGCCTACGAATCGAGTGCAAGGCAAGGCACGCAGCCCGCTCGCAGTCGCAGCCACCGCGGAGGAGGAGAAAGACAGACCGCGGGCGGAGACGTACGGACGCAAGAGCTGAATTAACCAAGCTTTGTGCTAATTTACTGCTCAGCATCTAGTAGTAACCAGCAAAAAAAAAATGAGAGAGAGGGGAAAAAAATCTTCACTCTGCGCGCGCGTTCCTATTTTCTGCTGGTCAAGAGATTCAGAGAGGAGAGCGGATTTCCTTGCCGCGAGTTTCCTTTAGTTCCTTCCATCCATCCCTCATTCATTCACAAGAAAGAGAAAGGGAAAAATCCGAGTCCCCGGCACCACACTGTAATTTGCGTGACTGACGTGCTCCATCTCCGACCGCATGGTCTGGTCAGTTTTAGCCATCAACTAGTCAGCATACCTCAGCCTCAGGCTCAACTGGGTGGGTGCAGCCGTCTTTGTAATCTGTACCTTCAGTTCAGACGTGGCCTCACCAAATCTCCTACAGTCCACGCCTCCACGGGGTTTTCAGATCAGTATAGACTACACATACGTCCAAACCATGCACAGATATATTTGTTTTTAAGATCAGAACAATATATTCCTTTTCTTCAGTTAGAAAACACGCAGATTTAACGCTGGTGACACATCATAATTTATACATCACTGTCCGTTAATATCTGATAAAACAGACCATCCTTTTTATACAACTAAAATAAACCATCTTAGTTTATTTTTTTCTTTTCTTTTCGAACATGAGTACATATATGCTCACATACACGCATTCGTTCTTGTAAATACATTGACCTCCACGCATATTTAGTACTATGAATGTCTGTCAATCTTGAGTTCGACGAAGTCAGCATATGTGTTTCACTATCGCTGACGAGTACATCCCTAGTATTGAAAAGAAGAATTAACCAAAAAAATGCAAGCACCCATGAGCCAGAGACTTGAACTTGGTGAGAAAATTCCACCACAAGAAACCATATCTCAATTGACAAACCATATTAATTGTTTCTGTATCAGACAATGAGTAATACTCATAGCATATCTCGTGGGGAAATTTTTTGAGATTTTGTATTTAGTGGTCTACCAATTGGGCACCACTAATTAGTACTACCTCCGTTTCAAATTATAGTTCGTTTGACTTTTTTGACTCTAAGTTTGACTGCTCGTCTTATTCAAAATTTTTAGTAAATTATCATACTTTTTGTGGTGGCTTGCTTTATTAACAAAAATGACTTAAATTTGACAATTTACACAATTTTTTTGAATAAGACAAGTGGTCAAACTTGTGGTAAAAAAAGTCGAACGAACTATAATTTGGAACGGGGGTAGTACTTGGCCCTATTTCTTCCTAACCAATCTGCTTTTTTCATCATCATTAACTTTTTACTGCCAAGTGCCAACACATCCTGTTGTGCTACAACTACAAGCAACTCATGTTTCCAGTGCAAGTGTATAAATTGAGGTTTCGTCATCAAAGATTTGCAGCGGAATGCATCCTGATTATCAGTGGCAGATTAAAGTGTATCTGCAAAACTGAAGGAACTAACCTGTCAGGTCTCCAGGCCGAATCCAGATAACAACCTTTTGATGGCATATAACCATTCGCCTCGAATATGCCAATCACTAGGCTGAATGGCAGAGCCATGCCTCGACTTTCATATTAAGAGAAGTCTTCAGTTCCCACAGATAATAAAAATCTTCAGGTACAGTTCAAAACAGAAGGTAGACATTTGGGAGAATGGCAACCATAACTGCGACTTTTCACTGCTAGTCAAAGTCAGGAGGAAAATAGAGTTAAAATCAGAAGGAAAGCACACACTGGTAATCATTCGAATACCAAAAGGGAGCAGGGAAATTTCGTTGTCATGGAAAAAAACATGCATCACCGAACTTTTTTCCCTTTATTTTTTGCAATTCTTGAACAAAAATGAGGCAATTTCAAGCAGACTAAGCCTTGTTGACATGGCAAAATGAATCTCAGGTTCACTTCCAGGGTCCAAATAGTCCAACACCATAGGTCCAAGAGAAAACATTAACACCTTTTTTTTTTCCAAAAAACAAAACCACGGAACTTAAGAATATTATTAACAACATCGCAGAATACTGGCAATGTGAAGAACTGCACTACTAAATTACTAATCTGAGTTTGTCATTAGAAAACAAGTACATACACTATACCTGACATGTGTGCTCTTGTACATCTTTGGTTGTACTTCGGCATATTCAACGTGCATTTTTTATTGTTCATCAAACTATGCAGCGGGCCAAGTTCCTACCAGTAGTCTCCACAAGAGCAAACACCATCCTTGAAATGGTGAAACCTTCGCGAGTCCCTTACAATAATGTCTCTGTCCACAATCTTCGATATCATCTTGATGGCAGCATGACAGTCTAGGCAGGCACTCAAATTCTTCATAACCCTAATTGGTGTCCCAGGTGGGGTGTTAATTAGGGCAAATGCAATGGCCAATCTCTCGCTGTGGTATTTTAATGACTCCAGCTTTAGCTCATCATCCACCAGATGCAAGGCACAGCTAGTGTCAGGCTCATAGCCTAGTTTGTCCATCTCTTTGTACAACCTCTCCAGCTCTGCTTTAATCTCAGCTATCATTGGGTTGGTTTGGTCATTTGAAGAAAAACTGTAGATCTTTTGCTTGATTTCAACCCAACTGTTACCTGTCTCTTTCCTAACTCCTCTGTCCCTCATAATCTTTTTCACTCGTGCAACATCTTCCCAGCGACCAGCTTTAGCATATATGTTAGACAATATTACATAAGGTGTCGCATCTGTGGGCACCATACTGAACAATTTTTCGGCAGCCATTGTAGCTAAATCCTGGTTTCCATGGATCCTGCATGAGTGAAGAATGGAGCTCCATATTACTGGATCATCGTCAAATGGCATCTCTTCCAACACTTTCTGAACTTTATCAAAATAGCCTGCCCGACCCAAGGTATCAATAACACAAGAATAGTGGTCCTTCCAGGGTGACATGCTATAGCAATATTTCATCAGGTCAAAGTATTTCATGCATTCTTCTGCAAGACCATTGTGACTGCAGGCTGCTAGCACACTCAAGAAAGTGACTGGGTCTGGATAAAGACCACAGTGAAGCATGCTTTCAAACATCCTGATGGCATTCTTTGCCTGTCCATAGTGTGCATATGCTGAAATTACAGCATTCCATGTGATGGAATTCTTCTCAGGCATCTCATCAAATGTTCTGAGGGCTTCATCCAAACATCCACATTTTGCGTACATGTCAAGAAGGGCACTACCTGCGAACACACTGGACATATGGCCTGATTTTGTGAAGTAAGAATGCAGCTGCCTTCCTAGCCCAATCATTGCCAGGCTTGAGGAAGCCTTCATGATGCTAGAACAAGTTGCCCTGTCAGGCCTTAGACCAACTCTTCTCATATCACAGAATAATTCCAGTGCCTCCTCATGCTGACCATTCTGCACACACCCGGTTATCATTGCAGTCCAGGAAATGGCAGTTTTAGCACTTATGTTTGCAAAATTAGTCTTTGCAATGTCCAGCATACCGCATTTTGAGTACATGTCAATCAGGGCATTTCCTACAAAATCGTCAGAAGTAAGGCCAAGAAGTACCAACTGAGCATGTATTTGTTTCCCAATCTCAATGTCAGGCAGTGAACCAGCTACACTCAGTAAGCTAGCATATGGTAAGATTCGCCTGTCAAAGCCAATTGCCTGCATATCCCTGAATAACTGCAAAGCCATGCCGGCACATTGGTTCCAAGCATAGGCTGATATCATCACATTGTACGAAACATTGTCCCGTTCTGGCATCTCAAGAAACAGCTGCTTCAGATAACCAAGGCAGTCACATTTCGAGTAGAAATCAAGCAATGCATTGTTGACAAAGACATTGCATGGTGAGGTGGTTCTCGCAACAAGACCGTGAATCTGACGTCCAAGGTGGAGATCAACCATACCTGTTGCCACGTTCAGCATAATCGAGAACGTGAAGTCGCTGGGTACAAGGCCTGCACGTCTGATAGCAGGAAATAGCTCGAGTGCCTCCCTGTGCCGCCCCTCCTTGGAGCACCCCATCATCATGGCATTGTACGTAACCGTGTCCCTCTGTGGCATCTCCAGGAAGACTCTACGGCCAGCAGCAAGGAAACCTTGCTTGCAGTACGCGTCAAGCAGCGTGTTACAGACGACAACACTGGTGCCGAGGCCGAGCTTGGTGACGAATGGATGGAGCGACGCGACATCACAGCCAGGCACGTTGAGCACGGTGGATAGAGTGACGTGGTCGGGCGCCTCGTCCTCCCTGAGCATGTCGCGGAAGAGCGACACGGCATCATAGCCGCGGCCGTCCGCGGCGAGCACGCTCACCATGATGGTCCAGGTGGTGGCGTTGCGGCGAGCCGCTGTGCGGAACAGGTCCTCGGCGGCGGCGCGGTAGCCGTACTTGGAGTAGCCGGATAGCATGCGGTTGAAGGAGTAGAGGGTCTTGACGGGCATCTGGTCGAACACCTCGCGGGCGCGGGCGAGGCGGCCGGAGGAGATGAGGTAGTCGAGGTGGAGGTTTTCGCGGTAGGCGACCGGGTCGAAGCCCGTCTTGACCATGCGCGCGTCCTGCGGCGTGGAGGCGCCGGCGAGGCGCGAGCGCGAGGTGATGCTGCCGGCGGCGGCGGCGGCGGCAGGCCTGAATGGGCGCATGGCGGCATGGGCAATCCGCGTCACGTCCACAGCCCCCGCGCCCTTCCGCTGTTATTATACTCCGGCTCCGCCGGCTGCCGCCGTCTTCGTCTCGGCTGATGGCTGATGCCGACCTCACCAACCGCCGGCGTCGTGGCCCAGTTCGTTGGTTTAAATCCTTAAATTGCGCGGCCTCTGTTTTTGTTACATTCTCAGAACACGCTTTTTAGAAGCAGAGGCGTACTATGGGCTCACGAAGACGTATTCGTCTTGGTCGATATTTTCATCCCCGGAATTGCCACGCAACGCGGTAGTGCTGGATTATCAATTCTCTATATTCATTCACGAATCAGAAGCAAAAATTGCCCTCACTTCTCATGCTTGTATATTTCAAAGAGAACACATGCACACTACGCATGTAGTATATCGCGCTTATACATCGGAGACATGTGCCATTGTAAAGATTTTTTTTTCTTCTTTTGTCGGGGGAATGACTTCTGCCTAAAGAAAAAAAAAGTGTGTATCTAGAATTCACAGGGACAATACACCTGAAATGCAACAATGTTTTATTGGAAAAGATACATATGTAAGTCTTGTGGTACATTGCCTATGCATGCTCTGATATTGATGTACAAATGTACAATCAATCATACGGATACTCCATTGTACAGCTATGCTCACTTAGCAATCTTGTATACAGTATGGTTGCAACGCTTCTTTTTCCCCCGTTACCTATGATAACTTCGTATGCCAAACAAAACAAATCACAGCACTACTGTTTTTCACAAGTCATAACCCCACAATCAGTTCAGCAAGAGCTGTCCATGAACTCCACTAGAAGCTCCCTCACCGTGCCTCTGTCCGGCATCTTCCCTGCGGCACCATAGATAGGAGCCATTCCCCCGCTAATAGGGCCCGGGTTTGCTTTCACCTGCCAACGCCAACCATCACAGGAAAATAAGGTCTTTCCTAGCGAGCGAATGGATCAATGCAGTAGCAACTAGGCGGGATATATAACAGGTATCGAGCTACTCACAGTGTTCACAGAATCTTGCAGATCCTTCAGGAATTCCCCATAAATAGACGTGTGTTGCAGGGTCACGCAAATGTGTAGACTGAATCAGAGAAGATTGTCACTTGTCAGGTCAGACCAGCACAAGGGTTATAATACACATCACTGATGGTGCGAATATGCAATTGTTTGTCTGAAAGTAGGATTTACCTGTTAGGTCTCTGTAGAGCATTAAGGTGCCAACCTTTCGATGACATTATGTCATTCACCTCAAATATGTCGACAACATCTGAGCCGAATGCCACTATGGTCATGTCTGGTTTCCCGATCACAAAGAGTCATGGGATCTCTTCAATCCTGCACAAACGATAAAATCTTTAACCATAGCTGCACGGTAATTCATTTTGTGGATCAAGTGAAAGAAACTTTATTGGAAAGCACATATATTAGCTGCATGGAAATATTGCAAGCGTGCTAATACTAATTCAAATAAAAAGTTAAAATAAATAAACAAAACGGGCTAAACATAACTATAGTCAGAGTCAGTCTTTGATCTTTAATTTATATTCCATCATTCAGGCATTTTGAGCAATAAGTTTACCCTCTCTGTATTTTCTTCGAAACCTCCATGATACGACTTGTAATGTCCAAGTAGCCTGGAATCAAGAAAAGCAACATACATCACGACCACTATTTGATTTCCGAGGCACCACTATACCGATAAATTCATAATAAATTTGTTACCATTCAGTCCAAGAGACATCATAGCAGCCCAAGCTCCCGCAATTAATCCACCTGGCCTGCTTCCAGCCATAGTGGGAGAGATATATAGCCCACCAGTCCACTCGGTAACTGAACAAACAGGGAAACACAAAGGCCACTATAAAGCACTACTCAGCCTTTTTAACGAGACCAGTACTCATGTTTGACAAATCAAAGCAAGTTAAGATAGCCAACGATTTTCAGGCACGAGTACTACTTGCACAATATTATTTGATTTAACGGAAATATAGCCAACTTCTCCAGACCGTTTCAAGAAAATTAGTAACAATTCTTCCAGCTATATTCCCAACATGTTCACACCTGCTAAGCTGTTAAAATTTTTATGTATTTTCCATAATGGAAACCATGATATGACAGAAGTACGTATAGAAGTCAGAAGTTCATTAAAGAAGTTTCATTTTATTTTGGGGAAGAGCTTACCAGCAACAAATTGATGCTGAATTCGTCGGTAATATCCAAAGATGTCGGAACCAATCACACGGAGAGGGAAAATGTTAAAATTTGATCGAGTAAATTAAGTCAAGACAGATGTCCAATGGTTATTTTTTACCTTTCTAATTTCATGATTTCTGTACAGGACAATGCTTGTGCCCTTTGGGGCTAATCCATACTTATGAACATCTGATGAAATTGTTGTAACACCCTTAACAGAAAAGTCAAAAGGAGGAATAGGGTACCTGCATATTGCAGACAAAATACAGACCAAAATGCAAAAAATAGGTTAGCACTATCAAATTCAAAGTTCAAACAAAGGAATTAGTGGATGCCATAAATTTGTTGTGCTGCAAGCTGATCTTGTGGATCCCAACAAGTAAACATATTGCTTTCATATGTGATTATCCTATATCATAGTTAGCCGTAATCATTTTAAAAGTTTATTTATTTTAAATGAGTGACAATTTTTACATAGAGGTAATTGGTGTTGGCTGGCAAACAAGTCTCAAAAGATTCATGAACCTCAAATATCAGCACAGAGAATTTGAATGAACAAAATGCTTCAAGAAGAAAATTTTTTTATCATTTGAACTGCTTCAAGTTGGGGTGTGCATTTGCAAGCAAATTTTCCAACCTACAGGAACCATGGTTTATGATCCTACAATAGGTCAAGTCTAGCCACTTGGCACTTTACTTCTATTGTAATGAAGAAATCATTTTTAAGCCAATCATCAAGTTACTGCGATAAATTGAAGGGTCACTGTGAAATGTTCTAGCAAGTTCTTCAAAGAACATATACCTAGTAAAATATTAATATGAAAAACTAATGGTTATGAAGAGAACTCGTACCCAAGCTTACGGGCAAAAGGCAATACGAAGCCACCAAGGCATAAATCAATGTGCAAGCAAATGTCATAGTGTGAAGCCAGTTCCCCAAGTTCCTGAAGACCAACAAACCAGCTCATGCATTAGGAATAACATGAAAATTTAAAATGATGATAATTGAGCTTCATTTCATACCTCAATAGGATCAATTAAGCCACGCGGAAATCCTGGTGCGGATCCAAACATCTGTATAGCGGGAGTTTGTCAGGGAATATTATGTATAAAATAACACATATGAGTAGATGGAAGACTTCCAAGTCAAAGATGAAAATAAGCACCATAACAGTTGCATAGAAGTAGATCAAAAGCATCAGAACAGTCTGAATTGACTAGAGTACTGAACAAGAACATCGAGGGCCATCGTGACTTAAAAACATGAAAAAGCTTACCATTATGGTGTTTCCATTTATGCATCGCTTGAATCCTTTCACATCTGCAAGAAATTCTTTGTTCACAGGTACACGCCGCACTTTAATATTGAAATATTGAGCAGCCTTGTCATATGCAGAATGTGCCGATTCAGCAATTATCCTGCACAATAACATTTCCTTAGCATGGTGACAGCAACTTGCAAAACTTTCAAAAAGAAAAGAGTACTTCTTGAGAAATTCAAACATAACCAATCATTATCTCACATTTCAGGCTTTGTAATTCCTTTCTTTGATTGCATATAGTCTCGTGTTGCTTTGACTGCTAATAATATGCTTTCAGTTCCACCAGATGTCATGTTGCCGCACACTTGTCCACCGGATGATTTTTCTTTGCTGCCAAGCAAAGCAGCTGTCATTGCAACTACTTCTGCTTCCATTTGTGCCACACTCTTGAATACATCTTGATGCAGCGGATTGGTGTGTGAAAACCTGAAAAGATTAGGGGAAAAAATACTGATGTGGTAACCATTGGCTGTTGTAGACACAACAGATCAGAATTTGAGTCCAAATTAGATGATGGAAGGCTTAAATAAGCCAAGCAGAATGGCATGTCAACTCCATCACTGTGGTAAAAAAAAAGGACATTTCTCAAACACCAGCAATGATTTGGAATTCGTTTTTCATCGACTGATGAATCCCAATTGAAATCATTTTACCGAACTAAAATATGCAATGCAATGATAGCCACCTATGTGTCTGCTATACTTCCTGTTTAAGCTGAGATGGTAATATAGGATTTAGATGAGACTTCATGGAAACGATGTGTATGTAGGATCAATCAAGATTGAAAGTGACGTGAGAGAAATATCAGCCTTACATAGAGTATGCCTTGTTTATCAATTCAAAATGGCCCTCCGATTCGCTTCCGGCAATATATCTGCAAGAAAAGTTAACAATTAAAATGATTTTGGCACACAAGTTGAATCAGTTATTACAACATAATTACCAAATCAAAGTCTAGTAAATTGGAACGTGATGGGCTGCTTTAGTTTCAGTTTATTTTCTGTAAGAATGAGGTGCACATACACAGTGCCGGAGCATTTCCCCTGCCAGGCTGCATCTTTGGCTTTCAATGCTTCAAGATCCTTTATCACTTGCTCGGCAAGGCCAATAGTTGGCAACTCAGCTCGGCGATGGTTCTTGTTCGAGGTCCCACCAGATTGCATCTTGTCAACAACCTAATACAATAGTAGCAAGGAGACGTCATGATATTTTGAGGATATATTGGTAAATTATATGAAGGTAAGTAAACAGAAAGCATATGCAGTACATCGATCTGAAAGCAATCACAAGAGTGATCAGGCCAATAGGCCATTCATGGTGAGCAGTCCATCATGCGTGTAGATGGCACTCTTTTGCGTGCACGAAAGAATGGAGCTACAAGATGCGTGTACAGTGTACTCAGCCAGATTTAATGAGAAGTTAGCAGTTGCACCAAAAAAGAAACGGTACGTGCTCCGTGGTGCAAAACGCAAGAACGTATGACGGTATCAGTAAGGCCGAAATATGGTCCCAGCATTCCGTGAGCATGTGAACACTACTGGCAGCGAAGCTGCGTGCTGGACTTTGGCTCTCCGCCAAGATCTAAATCGAATCAGGAAGCATCTTTTTCAAGACGCATACGTCAAACATTGTTGACGGAGACAAAGCTGTGGCAAGCTTCTTGCTTTACTCGCTACTTCTATCCTAAGGACAAGGGACAAGGGAAACAGTGACCGGCTATCTACCTGCAATCCCGTTCCCATAGGACAATCAATCATGAGTTCATTAAGCACGGGGAGATAACTTAAATTCCTATGGGCGAACAAAAAAGACGAACGCGTCTCAGAATCCTCAATTGGTGCAAGTACGAATTGGCAGGGGTTTGAATAATTTTGTTATTTTTTTTCCCAGCGTGTAAAAAATTGCAATGCAACCATGTCCATCAGACGGGCACGAGTAGACGAGTAGTGGTGGCGTGGTGCCTCACCTTCTTCTTCTCCGCCGCGATGTAACCCGAGACTCCCGGCAGCAACCTGCGGGAGGGCAGAAGAGCAGAGCAGAGAGATGAGCATCAAGCAAACGATAGCACGTGCCACACACGCACGCAGTCAGACACTAGCGGCGACTCGGGCGGCAGCAAGGCGAGTCAGCAAAGGAATCGAGCAGGAGGGCGGCGGACTTGACGGCGGCGATGGCGATGGCGACGAGGCCCCGGTCGGCGACGGCGCTGGCGGCGGCGTGGACGGCGCGGGCGACGAGGAGCGCGAGGAGCGGCGCGGCGACGAGCGCCAGCGGCTCGTGTTGGATATGTTCCAAATTCCACATCCACGACAAAGGCCGGGCTTCTGCCGAAGCGCAGCGGAGGCCCGTCGCCGGAGGCTTGGGCCGGCCCACGTTGTAACCCGACTCTTGAGATATAGTGAGATTGTGCTGGCTGGTGCCCGTGGTTTTTCCCCTTCGCATTGGAGAGATTTCCACGTTAAATCTTGTGTCCCGCTGTGTTTGATTACTTCGTTATTCGCCGCCGTTCATAACAGCTCGTACCGCGCGAGGCGGTCGTTGGCGGCCGCCCGGAGGCGCAGCGCCAGCTCCGCCGCCGCCTCCATGGCCGTCGCTCCGATTCGATCGGATTGGAGTTCGGTGTCGTGTTGCGGAGGTGGGGTGGGGGATCGAGGTGAGGAGCGGAGAGCCGGGCCGGATTGAATTGTTATATAAGGCGTGGTGGTGGTGGAGACGGAGGTGGGGGACCGGAGGAGCTGCGGGGTAGGGGAGAAATGGAGATGGAGGTGAGTGGTGAGCAGAGAGCAGTGGCAGCCGCCGCGCCCGGCAAAGAGGAATTCTGAAACGGGGACAATCGGCGCAGCAGGGGAGAAGACGGCAGCAGTCAGCAGAGCAAAGCAACCGGAACAAGGCACGGCGATCAATGTGAGCAGAGTTTTCTTCCGGGCATTTTATTTTGTTTATTTATTATATACAGTATTTCATTTTTTTTGTTTTTATAAACATGGTGCTGATATTATTTTTGGCGACGCCTTTTCTGATTTTTGATATGGAGGGAAGTCAGCGAAGGTGTGCTTGGACGCAACCCAAAAAGGAGGGAAGGCGAGCGAGGCCAATAAATGAAATCCGGAGAACTTTGTGCGTGTTTATTCATCGCTAAACATGGTCAAGCCACAGCTTAAACGTGTTTGTTTCGAATGACCAGTACAGTAATTGCTCAAAAAATAGTACAATATAACAGACACTCACATCTATAAATATACGCATTCAAATTCTAAAATATGTCTCGCTATCTACACAACCGTCTAAAATATCAGTACGGAGTCGAGAACTCAAACTTGATAATCTACTTAAAAAAAGAACTCAAACTTGATTAGCAGATTTCACTGTAAAAAAAACCTTATCAACTAATCAGTTCACAAACTGTTGGGTTTCTAGACTGCCAGTTCTTAACCACTTGTGGCTTACCGTACTCTTAGCCTATTTATGGCAGTTTTATTCCTATGCTAAACTATATCCAAGGTGTGGCAAACAAATTACATACTAGACACAAACTTATCTAAGTGTCACGAAGAGATATCCTAATGATTGGTCATGAAGCCAACGTGCTCTTTGCGATTTCCCACTTCCTCTTCCTCACTACTGTGTTCTTTCGTTCTTCGTATACGTACTAGGAGCATGAGTTTTTTTTTTCTAATGTACTGGGAGTATAAGTTTATTGTAAGAATTATGCAAATATGCATAACCTTAATCTTCTTTTTTATTGCAGGCCCATTAATATCGTTACAAGGCCATGTACTTTGTCATTAGGCAAGTCTTAACAAAAGTTTCATAAGAGGTTTTATAGCGTTAAATTTATCGATGTGACAATGTATTATGAGAAAAGTAAATGGGGAGTTTCATGCATGAGATGTGTGAGAGAAGTTTCATTCTTATAAAACCAGTTCAGGTATATAGTTCCAGTTCTGTAACTGTGCGGTCTTAGCATCATAAGGTTTCAATGTTTTAATATTGTACTAGCATTGCATATTGTAAAGAACAAAATACATGAGAAAAACGGCATCTCCTAGTACTATCTCCCTATATCAAAATATTTGTCACTATTAATTTTTGATCACGACCTTTGATTATTTGTCTTATTAAAAAATATGCAAATATCATTTATTTTATTCGTGACTCACTATATCATGAAAACTACTTCAAATATAATATTTTTTATATTTATAGTAAAATTTGAATAAGACGAATGGCTAAATATTGTAAAAAAATGTCAATAATCGTAAATACCAAGTATTTTGATACAGAGAGAGTAATTGACAAGGGAAAGAATAGCACTAATTGCACTCACTTTCTCGGTCAGCAATAGTATACCAGTAGCACATCATCTCCAGAGAGAAGAATACAGGAATCAATAGTCAAAGTACTGCTGCCCTTCTAGAAGCAATTAAGTTCGTCAAGGACGGAATCATTGTCAAGGTTGATTGCGGGCTCGTTAAATCACGCGTTAGTTTTCCGTTGGGAGTTTACGGAGTACCGCCGGAACAAAATGAAAGTTAATTCGCCGGTGAATTTCAGAACTGTTTATTCATGTTGGACACAAATAACCACCATATAATTCAGGGAAATTTCAGAAAGGCACAAATGAACAAGGGGGAAAATATAAACGTTCTGAATTCTATCTCTTTTAATAGAACAAATAAAAGTTTTAAAAATGTGTAATGTGTCGAAATGGCGAGCCTTTTGGAGTTGGCGAGGCATGGAAGCTTTAACATTGAAGCGAAAGCCCATTGGCCATGAAGCTTGTTAGGCTGTGTGAGGCGAAATGTCTGTTTGGGCAATCGCAAATGAGATTAATATTCAATCGAAAGCCCACAAGTCGAATCAAAAGATGATTCTTTTCTTAGGTTTTACTACCGTTTTATTTTTTATTTTCATATATAGCTATAGCTGTCTCAAATGGTGGTAGGGGTATAGATTTATAATCTTTTCGTCTGACGTATTATTTCGCTAAAGTAAAAAATAAAAACATAAAAAGACAAAACAAAATGAAGAAGCACGAACAGTTGCTTCTTGGCACAAAACGGTTGCACACGGAACCTAAGTAATGCACATAGTATATCCATGCCAATGCACAAGTCTCGAAATAATACAAAATGTGATACTTAATCATGTTTATTGGTGAGTATGGTGATTTATTTCAATATATATACATACATGCATGCATGTATTCAGTTAAAATGTGTGGTGCTGGAGTACGAAGTACGGTCTAGAGTGAAAGCCCGATCGGTTAGCGGATGATGCCACTGGCCACGTCAATGTCGACATCAACTCCCCCAGTTGCTGGCTTGCTGCGCTCATCCGGCCGGCGCGCACCGACTCCCTCCGTCATTGTAGCGGCTCCTTCTCCGACCCCCCTCGCGGCGTTCCCGAATTCGCTGCCGACGCCCTGCGCCGCGGCGGAGCTGCCGGCGGACACGACATCACTAGTTACTCTCGTTGCTGCGTGGAACAGCGAACTTGTTTTAAGGCAGAATAGAATGGGGAAGGGATATTGGCTGTGTGTTTAGTTCCCAAAATTCCTCAAAAATTATTTCTCCAAACTTCACTATTCATCTATCACATCGAATTTCTCTTTTCATGCATGGAGTATTAAATGTAGGTAAATAAAAAGTTTCTAAGATCATGGGCTGTGCTGAAATATTCCTTGTTACTCCTGTAATATAATTTTGTTCATTTTAGTTTTCACTTTTCACTATGTATTATCTCAAATCGTAGTGCTAGCCTACTGTGCTAAAATTTGCTTCAGTAAAAGAATCATGCACTAGTACTTGTTTATCGCCATCACATCGAAACATTAAATATAGCAAACGACGCATGCATGGAACATTAAACGTGGATAAATAAATAAACTAATTGCATGGTTTTGATGTACACGACGAGACGAATCTTTTGAGCCTAGTTAGGTCATGATAGGACAATGTTTACCACAAATAAACGAAAAATGCTAAAACACGCTACAGTGTCCGAGTGATATTTTCATCAAAATTTCTCTGTCACTTTTTGGAACTAAACACACCTATTCATAGGAGGTAGGCAACCATCAATCATGCAAATCCGGGGATAATATAGATTAACACGGTACGTGCATGATGGACTGATGGGTGATACGATGCTCTTTTAATTTGAGCGAAATCATTAAAAAAAAGGCCATTTCACTGTTGGGATATATAGAAAAGAAGAGGTGGCGCGTAGATAGTACTCCGTATATATATCTGGTCCACATACGGATCAGAGAAGGAGAGAACGCATGCGCCGCGCCCCCCGCGTGCGTCCCTGTTGAGCTCTCCCGAATCAAGCGAGTCCAATCTACGATGATCCTAAAGATGTCCTAAAGATGGCAACGGGTAAAATCCGCGCGAATATTGACTCCACGTATCTACACCCACGAGCAAAAATCCGCACCCGCATCCGCATCCGCTATCCCATCACGGGTACAAAACCATATCCGTATCCGCTATCCGCGAATTTCTCACGCCCGCGGGCACGCCCGTACCCGCAAGGTATATCTCAATAACAATATCTTAACAAGTAAAAAATCATCTCAATAGGAATATTTCAACACACATTAGTAGATATAAATGAACACAATTAAAAGATAACTATACAAAAAGTTATAGTTTAAAGAGGACCATCGTTTTCTTGATAGTTTATTATATAATACTAGAGGGATTAAGCCTACATGCTAATTATTGGAGCGGGTTTGCGGATTTGCGGGCGCGGATATCATTTTTCCATGCCCGCGAGTAAATATCCATCGGGTTTAAGGCCATGCCCGTGCCCGCGCCCGCGGATACAAACTTGAATCCGTATCCGCGTCCATCGGGTTTCTACCCGCGGGCATGCGGATATTTTTTACCCGTTGCCATCTTGAGATGATCCAAGGCCATGGGGAGAGATTTTGCTGCTGGTGCTTGATTCCTGCCTATCGCCTCTGATACACAACAGTGTACTCCCCATGGAGCAACTCTGCGCGAATTGCCATCAATACTCAAATAACTGTAACAGTTTGGTGCCGGCTGGTGACCGAGCAAACAAGGCCGTTGGAGTTAGTATCTGCAAACTGTCAATTACCCCTGTTGCTCTGAACATAAAACGGCTAGTTTTGTCTTTCAAAAAAAAAGGTTAGTTTTTCTTACCTCAAGGTGAACAAACGGCTAGCTACTGGAGTGTTTCTTTACGGATGGGCCGGATAAGATTAGTAATATATATACATATCACATATATATACTGGCCCGAAGCCCCGAATTGATGGATCCAGTGGTACATAAATCACCATGGGATGCTTGTGACGGCATGTAAATTTCGTCCAAGCAACGCATAACGAGATCAACTTGTCCTTATTTTGAGGCATGGTACCAAGAAACACATGGATCCAGAACCTTGTCTTCGCGTCATATATTTCTTTAGGACTTGTGAAGACCGTGCACCTCCAAACTCCGATGCACAGCAACGTGATCGTACGAGATTATATAGCCCAAAAAAACCTTCAATCTGTATGAACAATTAAGTTTTGGTCCCTAAACCTGCCTATATGTACGCACCAATGCCAAGCTCAAACTCAAACTGTGCACTGTGCAGTGCCCTTGCTTTACTGCAGGTGAAGAAGTAGACACTCTACAGCACCTGAGCTGATCAGCTATGAGGTTCCCAGCAGCTGGTGGAAGCTGCAGGGTGGTCCTTGCGCCGACCACCGCCGCCGCCCTGTTCTTGCTGCTGCTGCTGCTGGTGTGCGGTGGCACGCCGGGGGCAATGGCGGCGGCGGCGGCCGCCGGAGGAGGAGGGGACCGGTACCTGTACAAGGACCCGAGGCAGCCGCTGAAGCGGCGGATCGACGACCTGCTGGGCCGGATGACGCTCGCCGAGAAGATCGGGCAGATGTCGCAGATCGAGCGCGAGAACGCCACCGCCGACGTCGTCCGCGGCTACTTCGTGGGGAGCGTGCTCAGCGGCGGCGGCAGCGTGCCGGCGCCCCAGGCTCCGGCGGAGGCGTGGGTCGACATGGTCAACGAGATGCAGCGGGCGGCCATGTCCACGCGCCTCGGGATCCCCATGATCTACGGCATCGACGCCGTCCATGGCCACGGCAACGTCTACAAGGCCACCGTCTTCCCGCACAACGTCGGCCTTGGCTGCACCAGGTGACTTCATTGACTCACTTAAGTTAGTTTCTTCCGATCTCGATAACAATTTGATAGAATCTATGTTGTTAACCTCCAAAAGTTTAACCACTTGTATATTTACAATTCTGTTAAGATTATAAATGAAATGATTTCATGTAAGTATAGTACATTGTGGCTCAACTGGTGTTCTAAGATCCAAGATTCCCAATGGCCCACATCTCAATGCTTGGCGTCAAGGAGAGTTGACCTCTTGTCTGGCTGCATCGATACTGTTACCACTTCTGAAAAAAAAAAGATTATCTTGGAAGTACACTAAAAGAATAATTATTGGCGACAGTACGTGCAACTGCTCTAGTAGCAGGTCATATTTAGTTTTTTTTCCTTTTCTAAAAAAATAGTTTTTCCTATGTCAGATTTTTCTAACTCGGACTGAGTTCATAGAAGAATATACCAATATCTACTGCATTATTAGTTAGTTTAATTAAAATCCATCTTAAAATATGTCTAACAATAATATATTTATTTGATACCCTATATTTTTCTATAAATTTCACAAAAGTTAAAAAGGTTTAGTATAAAATATAACTAAATTAAATAACTTATATTTTAGAACAAAGGCAATAGTTTCGAAAATCCCGACCGGTTAATTACTAGCAGTCTTCGATGAAATTATAGTGATATTCAAACCCTAAACTTTGAATTTACCTGGATCAGAGACCCGGAGCTAGTAAAGAAGATTGGAGCAGCAACTGCACTGGAGGTCAGGGCCACCGGAATCCCCTACGTGTTTGCTCCATGCGTTGCGGTACGTACCAGCTAGCTAGGCCTTGCAAGTGAAAATTACCCAAAATTAGCCAAGGTGTACATCATGTATATGTACAAGCAGAACAATGATTCTTAATCGCCAAAAAAATGAACACGACATGAACGATCTCTAGCTTAATTACCTCTATTCTATTCTACACGGACAGGTCTGCAGGGACCCCAGGTGGGGCCGTTGCTACGAGAGCTTCAGCGAGGACCCCAAGGTGGTGCAGCAGATGACGTCCGTCATCACCGGTCTGCAGGGCGAGGTCCCGGCCAACGGCCGCCGCGGCGTCCCCTTCGTCGCCGGGCGGCGCAACGTGGCGGCGTGCTCCAAGCACTACGTCGGCGACGGCGGCACGGCCAGGGGCATCAACGAGAACAACACGGCGGCCTCCTTCCACGAGCTGCTCGCCACCCACATGCCGCCCTACTACAGCGCCGTCATCCGGGGCGTCTCCACCGTCATGGTCTCCTTCTCCAGCTGGAACGGCGTCAAGATGCACGCCAACCACTTCCTCGTCACCGACTTCCTCAAGAACACGCTTCGGTTCAGGGTTCGTTCGTTCAAGGCAACTGCCAATTTTGGTTGTCAACAGAATCACTCCATTCGAAATAATTCTATTAATAAATTTGAACGAACGAACCCTGAACCGAAGCGTGTTCTTGAGGAAGTCGGTGACGAGGAAGTGGTTGGCGTGCATCTTGACGCCGTTCCAGCTGGAGAAGGAGACCATCACGGTGGAGACGCCCCGGATGACGGCGACATCCAATCGAATTTATCTTTTTTATCTTATTTATCGTTTTCTTTACTTTTATGTTCTGCATTACTTTTATCTCCAACTCCTAGCTCTTCCAATCCCCATATCTTCTGTTCTTCTCTCGTCTCGACGACGTTTGAGGGCGTTCTAGGTGGCCTGCCGATCCTAGAACAACCCTAGACTCTCAAGCTCCGACGGGGTCCCTCCCGAGCTCGAGGTTCTAGGTTTTATCGTCGCCACACCAAAAGCGGTCTGACCGGTCTCAAAAGCGGTCTGACCGGTTCATCTCAAGGGAAGCGGTCTGACCGGTTGCACCAAGCGGTCTGACCGGTTTCGTTCCAAGGCATCGGCGACTCTGTTGGCGCGGTTTTGTGTCAACATACTTTTTGGCGACTCCGCTGGGGACGAAAGCAAAGGGATCTGTTACTATGGTTAATCTACCAAAACCTAGTGATGTTGATTCTGCTAATATTGTTAAGCCGATTGTTGATGAATTATCGGCCGAGGATCGTCAAGCTTATGAGGCCTTCATGAAGGACCGTGAGGAGAAGGAAGCCCGACGCAAAGCAGCAGCAGATGAAGAGGCCACTCAGTGGTTTTTGTCTCACTTCTCCAAGAATCGGAAGGGCGGCATCTCCAAGGACAAGGAGATGGTCATCGTTTCGAGCGAAGACGAGCATGATGAAGAAAAAGACACTGTGAGTACTACAGCACCACCTGTTACTTTGGAGCAAATTAATCAATTATTAGTCAATGGTCAAAAACAGATGTTTGCTACTGTCCAAAAAATGATTGATAGCTCGTTAGGCAAGCAATCTTTGATCAATGATAGTAATGCTCCTAAGTTTGATGTTGCTAGTACTTCACAAAATCATGTAATGCCTCCTGGATCATCGGCAACACCCACGCCTCAATTTGGCATGCCGATGAATTATTTTGAAGGTCAAACAATTCCAGAACCACATAATCCCAATGCGGTCAGACCGGTTTTACAAACCGGTCAGACCGGTTTTGGTAGACCGGTTCAAACCGGTCAGACCGGTTCTGGTCCTGTAGTTGCTTATCAATCATCTCCTGAACCAATTACTAGTATACCTCCTGTTCAGGCTGATCCTAGCCGAACAAATGGATTTGCTGGTAATTTTGTTCCTCCATATGCAACTACATATTATCCTATACCTCCCCAGAGTTCAGGTTATTCATACGGTGCAGTGCAAAACAATGTTTACTCGCAACAAGTACCGTATATACAGCCGAACCAGGTACCACATCAGACGCCGAATAATATTACTTCTAATGTGCAAAGGCCAAATGATCCTTATCATGATCAACTGCTTGAAAATATAAAAGGGATTTGGCTATTATGTTTAAAGAAACTTTCGGCGTAGAACTTAAAGACAAAACTTTAGT
>OAMR01000789.1:505480-522219 GCA_900205405.1 Echinochloa crus-galli | reverse complement strand
GTTATGGGCTGAGCGGCAAGGCCTGGAGCCTGGTGATCGACAGGAAGGTGGCCTTCACGGGCCGCAAGGACTTCGGCAAGGAGGCCCGCGAGGCGGCCTGGGCCCACGAGCAACGCACGCTGCACGGGCTGGAGACGACGACGACGACCCACCATGGACGTGGAGGAGCATTGGAGCAGCTGGGCCAGATGGCGGAGGAGGCCCGGCGGCGCGCCGAGATCGCCAGGCTGCGCGAGCTGCACACGCTCAAGGGCAAGGTGGAGTCGGTGGTGAAGCTCAAGGGCCTCGACCTCGACGACATCAACAACCACCACTACACCGTCTAGTCTGACCCACCCACCTCCTTGATGGTTTATATATATTACTGTACTATGTATTTATTTATGGATACGTCCGGTCCGGGAAAAACCGCCATTTAATCGTTCGTTAATGATTTGTCTTGTCGCATATAATAATAATAATAATACTGATTGGAGTGAATATCATATTACATATATATGTATTTCCTGTTTCTTTTCTTTTCAAAAAAAATACCACATTCAATGCATCACATCTAGGACTCCGACTCTAGCAGTTCGTACTACGTACGTACTAGAGACATGTACTAGTGGCTGTCTGGGTCAAGCAGTGAGTCAGGTGCGCGTGCACGATGGGTCGATGGCCGCGGCGGGACGGCAAGGGCAGAAAGTGGGCCGGGCCGGGCCTGCCGCCACTCCCTCCTCCTCCTCCCCGGCGTGAGAGAGAGAGAGGGACAGCCCGGCCAATTCATTCCCCTTTTATCTCTCTCTCTCTCTCTGAGTAATTAATAACTGAGTAAAGTAACTAGCAGTCCAGTAGTCGCCGTCCCGTCCCGTCCCGTTCCGTCCTTGCTGGCGTCTCTCCCTCCCCTGCTGCCTGCAGCTGCAGCTGGTGGAGAGAGAGAGAGAGAGAGAGAGGTGGTGGTGCGTGGTGGTGGTGGCCCGGCCCGGCTCGGCGCGGCTGCCTGAGACGAGAGCGAAGCGGCGGCTGATTTTGCTTGGGATCGAACAGGCAGTGAGGAGCGACGCCTGAATTTGCCTCTGCTTCAGCTCGCTCCGACGCAGATCTGCCTTCCTTGTCAGCCATGCGGGTGCTGCCGGCGTCCTGGTCCTCCTCCTCCGCCAAGCTCACCACCACCACCACCGCCAGCAGCCACACCACCACCAACGCCACCTCCGAGGAGCCTACGGTGGCCGCCCCGGTGTACGTGTACCTCAACATCTACGACATCTCCCCTCTCAACCACTACCTCTACTGGTTCGGACTCGGCATCTTCCACTCGGGGATCGAAGGTAAAACCAACCAACCATCAAATCAACTCGGCATCTACTCTCTACCATAAGTACAGTAATGGCTCCGCCTCTGCCTTACATTAGCTGCTACGGCTGCAGCACGGCCCTTGTTGCTCTACCTACCTGTTACTCCTCACCCAATCCAATCATATATATATATGCCACTGCCCCTGCCGTTATTAGTAACTAACGACCTAGCATGTTAACAAGCAGGGAGGATAATTGAGCGTGTTTTTCCTTATCTATCGCCTCTGCTATTACTACTTGTAAAAATCGCTGCTTCATTCATAGTCTGCTCGCTTTTTCCAAACTTTCCCCACCAACTGAAATTGAAATTCACATGATTTGGCTGGCAGTCCATGGCATGGAGTATGGCTTTGGAGCTCATGAATACCCAACCAGCGGAGTCTTCCAAGTAGAGCCCAAAAGCTGTCCTGGCTTTATCTTCCGACGCTCCGTGTGTGTCGGTACAACTGATATGTCCCGTTCGCAAGTCCGCACTTGCATAGAGGATCTCGCAGAGGACTATCATGGCGACACTTATCATCTCATCGTCAAGAACTGCAATCATTTTACAGCCGATGTCTGCCAGCATTTGACCGGGAAGCCAGTACCTGGATGGGTCAATCGACTCGCAAGATTAGGTTACATTTCTTTTCATAACAAACAGGCTTGTACATAATCTATTGCTCCTTAATCATGCTGATTCTTATACCTCTTCCGCCTTCACGCTGATGAAAAACGCAGGTTCCTTCTTCAACTGCGTATTGCCTGAAAGCATCAAGGTTTCAGCAGTCAGAGATGTAAACACGCATCCTGATTTTTCTGGTACTCCACCTACATCCCTGCTTAACTGCTTGTATGTTCACAGATCACATGGTTGGAATCTGACCTTTCAAAACCTTATGCCATTTGATCGAAGATTAAGACAGCAGCTTCTTGCCCCAATTAACTCAGCTGCTCCTGTGAACTGCACCGGATAATTAAGTGGCTGTGTTCAGATAAATGAAGATAGCCTGAATTATCTCTAATTTATTTATCTGGTCTTACATGTCAGTCTGGAATTCTGATGAAATCATCCTATTTTTTTCCATCTTTGCTGGAAGATAATGACCTGCATTGCATAAAATTCAGTTTAGTCTCTATATGCTTCTTCCGTTTTCTCATTCTCAATATGAGCTTTTGATGCTCATTTAGTTGGCTACTCTCAGTTACATGATATGAAATCCAGCAATGCTCCTGAAATTGGATGGGTCTTTGCTTGATGCTATTGCTGCAGATGATGGCTTGGGGTCCAACGCATCGATCGTCGAGGGGAGTGATGACGATGACTTAGACCAACTTCTAAGAACGCCAAACAGCGACGTTGTATCTTCAAGAGACAAGACATTAACTCCTGGCAGGGATAGCTTCTAATTGACCGCCTCTATTCTCCGTTGATAGCAAGCAGTGCCGTTTGGGTTGTCTGCCGAGGATCAGTGGCAGGTGCTTTAGTAGTGCTGATGATATGGGGGTGATGTGGCAGGCCACTCCGGCCTGATCACCTGCTGTTAAATCCTGATAGGCCTCGAGTTGGGGGATGATGAATGATTGATGTTGCTGTTATCAGTTCTTGTAGTAGATATAGTAGAGTATATTTTGGTGATATTGTGTTTGTGATATCATGTGGCAAAGGCCAAGTTTTAACCAGCATATCATGTTTACTGAGAATGGTGTGGCATACTGTGTGAGTAGTGAGGTCATCTCTTCTGACCTGTTCTTTTTTTTTTCTTATTTGACTTTGTACGGTGAAGGTGTATGTGACAGTGTGAGTGATTTCTTCTGTACAAAAAGTTAATTGATGAGATTGAAATGGTTTTTCCATGTGTCTATCTACTTACTACTGTTGTTTGTTCGTTGAGTGCCCCGGATCCATCAGAATTGTCTCTTGCAATCCCACCAAATTGATAGCCTCGCCTCGATTTTATTACATAAAAAATTTCTATTCGATCATCGATCATTCAATCAAAGGGTCAATGCCCATCCGTAATCTTCCAACCCGCCTGGGAGTCTCGACGGGTCACTGCTATGTGGACCCACCCCTTGCAGTTGCTTGTCGTTTTTCTAAGGCCTTGTTTAAATGTTGAATTTGGGAGGTTGAATTTAGGAGTAGGACGTCACTTCGTAATCATTGCACTATTGTATCATTTTGTTTGTATGTGCGGAAAATTGTCCAAAAATTGATTAATTAGGTTAAAAATGTTCGTTTTGCGGAGTACAACAAAACTGTGTAATTAGTTTTTGATTTCATCTACATTTAGTACTCTATACATGTTATAACATTTTAATGTGATTGTGAATCTTCTTTCTGCATGGTAAATTTGGGAGGAACTTTTTACATTAGAAGAGTAGTTGCTTGTCAAGAAGGCAAGTCCTCTCGCCAGGTCCGCCGGCGGGAACCAATCGGACCCCGGCCGCCGGAATCCGACCTCGCCTCGCCGTCGCCCTGCCCTGTGAAGAATCGCGATGCAGAGAGCTGCCGTGGCCCTCGTCCTCCTTCTGCTCGTCGCGGCGGCGCGGACATCCGCCCTGCCCTTCATCGTCCTGCACGGTAGGTTACCTAATCGAGCTCTTCCCTGCGACGACTTGGATATGATATGATATGATATAGGGTTCCTCACGGATTGCGCAGGGATTGGGGACCAGTGCGCCAACCATGGCGTCGCCCAGTTCACTAAACTTCTCGCCGAATGGTCCGGCTCCGACGGCCACTGCCTGTACCCTGCTATTTGCTCGCTAGCCTCTTTCTCCTCCTCATCCCACTGACTACTCTAATACGAGATCATACGACTGACTGCCATCCCCTTTGTTCCCCCACCAGAGAAATCGGGAGCGGGACATGGGACTCTTGGGTCATGCCTCTTCAACAACAGGTTCTCGTCCTCTTTTATGTTCATTCTCTTTCTTCTTGTTAGATGTTCATAGGTTCACTGACACATTCGCCTCGTACCCATCCGCAGGCTGATATCATCTGCAGCAAGGTGTTTCCTAACTATCCACAATGCCATCTTTCTCTGTTCAATGGGTTGTGAAAAGCTATTAATCGCCACTGGCACTTCGATTTCTCCAGGTCAAAGAAATGGAGCAACTGAGAAGCGGCTACAACATAGTTGGTCTGTCTCAGGTATGCTCGTGTGCTGACTTGTTTCCAGTCTTTGGCTGTTCCTTCCCCTTCCCAACCCGTCTCATATTTCCTCTACTGTTACAAGATGTTCTTGTCCTTCACTGCATCATCTTAGAAATGCATAGCACATACCGGCTATTTTACATGCATGTAAACATTTGTAGTGTTAGTTTGTACCGACAAATACTTTCACTGTGCTATGGTTCGTTTTCTTTTACACAGTATTAGAGTAACACAAAACTGGTCACGAATGAATACTTCCTTTGTCAGTTTGTCACCGCCTCACTGGTGAGAGGAAGAGAGGGAGGAAATCAGGGAATGAGGGATTAATTTATTAGCTAATTTCCATTCTTTTTTTCTTTAATTCTTGCTGCAGTTGTTGTAGATAATATACTAAAACCCTGCCTCTCTTTGTGCCTTTCAGGGGAACTTGATTGGTCGAGCAGTAGTTGAGTATTGTGATGATGGGCCGCCGGTGAGTTTTCCTAAAGGCCGTGTTTCTTTCCCACCCGGACAAAATTTTTTAAAGGGAATCTTGCATGCATGGAGTGCTAAATGGAGTCTATTTGCAAAACCCTTCTAGGGATGAGTGCAACTTTGCGCGACGAATCTAATGAGCCTAATTAATCCATGTTTTGCTACAGTAATACTACAGTAACCATTCTCTAACCATGCGGTCAAAGGCCTCATTAGATAGATCTCGCGAAATAGTCTAATGTTGTGAAGCTAATTTTGTAAACTGGCTTTATTTAATACCCTTAATTATTGGTCAAAGGGGGTGGAAATATTTTTCCACCCCCAAAGAAACACGGCCAAAATAGGAATAGAAAAGTAGAAACAAAATGAATTATGTGCGGATTTTTTTTATTTAGTCTCCGCCAACCTAACATAGGTAATTTGTGGGTCTTGTATGCACTTTAGTTGCTACTAATTTCCTATACAGTAAGTTATGATTCCTGATCCTACTGCCAACAGGTCAAGAATTTCATCTCTCTCGGAGGTCCTCATGCTGGTACTGCTTCAGTGCCGCTGTGCGGTGTAAGTCAATCTCATTATCTCCAAATAATATAATATGCAGTTTGTCATTCCAAGTTTTGACTAATAAATCGATAATATGTCAACAGATTCATGTAGTAATAGATGGTTGAATACTCTTGCATTTGTTGTGATGACTTCAACAGCTAGTAAAAATTAAAGCAAATATACTGCTGAGACTAATGCCATTAAAATTTAAATGTACTTTTATTTTTTTTAACATTTGAATAATCTATTGCAGCTTGTGTGATTCAATTGTCATTTGTATATTTGCAGTCTGGTATTTTTTGCATTATTGTCGATGCTCTGATTAAATTGGAGATCTACTCAGACTATGTGCAGGTTTGTATATAGGCTTTAATCAAAATGGAATTTTGTCATGGTGGACACTTTTTGATATTCCTTTTTCTGCGATAACTTGATACATGGTGAATTACAGGCACACCTTGCACCTAGTGGTTACCTCAAAATCCCAACTGTGAGTATTGTACCTTTTGGGCAATCGCTGATAACAAATAATGTACTTTTTATGTTGTTTGGTCGATATGTTACTCTATTGTTGGACTTGAGGATGTATTTTTTTAGTAGCTTATTGTGGTTAGTCTGCTGGCAATGTGCACTATACAGGGCTGAAAGTAAGCAAAATATAGGCCACTCACTATATTTGTTGTTCTTAGTGGTAGAGGTGACACTCGACTCTCGAGGATAAACTGGTGTTTGACTAATCAGTTGTGTGCAACAATGAAGATGCTTATGAAAGCTACAGAATAGCTAGTTATGTAATGCTGAATAGTTTGGCCATTTTTCTTTTATAATTGATGTACTTGAGACTTTATAACCATGTGGTTAGAGCATCTCCAAGAGACAAGCCAAATCGTTTTCTAAAGTTAAATTTAGCTATTGTTAGAAAAAAAAATTCCAACAGACTCTGTAATTGACCCTCCAAATTTAGTGGCTCTCCATCCCACCTCATTCGCTAGCTATTTTTTGCTAGCTTACCTCACTAGCCATCTTTACAGAATCTGTTGGATTACTCAGTTATTTGTTAGTCAAATCTATTTTTGAGAGTAGCTAAATCAGTAAATTTGACTAGTCTTTTTAGCTAATATCTTGGAGATGCTCTTAGCCTGCTAAGTTGATATTCTATTTTGTCCCTCAATGGTAAAACTTTTTGTGTGGTTATCTTTTAGTTTTAGTGGTAAAATGTGTTTGATACTTCAATGAGAATGTTTCTCGTGATTGTAACTAAAATTATTTTACAGGACATGGAAGATTATTTGAAGAGTTGCAGGTTTCTTCCAAAACTTAACAATGAAATTCCAGATAAAAGAAATGCTACCTACAAGGAAAGGTTCAGCAGCCTAGAGAATTTGGTACTGATCATGGTAAGATTGGGATTGTGCAAAATTGATTCCAATCGAGTTCCAGGATAGTTGGCAGTGTTATGTGCTTATGCCTTATGGTGGCAGGAAGTAGGCAGAAAAGCATAATTCGAAGTACAGCGCGGCAGGAAATACTATTTTATGCCATAATATCTGCTGTACTTTAATTCACTTGACCTATCTTGAATGTGTTGAATGTATCTTCTGCATCTTCCTTTTTTTCAGTTCCAGAATGATGCAGTCTTGATACCTCGGGAAACCGCGTGGTTTGGTTACTACCCTGATGGAGCCTTTGATCCAATTTTGCCACCACAAAAGGTACAATTTGATGCATGTGATCTTGGTGAATTTTGAGGCGTGCCCTCTGCTTACGACGGCAAGCTGTGTGTAACTGTGTGTGTGTGTGTGTGTGCAGACAAAGCTGTATGAGGAAGACTGGATTGGTTTGAAGACGCTGGATGAAGCAGGGCGAGTAAAATTCGTCTCTGTGGCAGGGGGTCACCTGGGTATCTCCAAAGGTGACATGAAGAAGTACATTGTGCCGTACCTAGCGGACAAGTCATCGGAGAAGACGCTTCAGTGGAGCACTTCCGGTTTGCTAGGCGTGACTTGGCACAGTGCCAGGGAAGCCTGGGGCTGACAGAGGGCGACCGTCCCTTGCTTCACTCGACGGCTTTGTGATGGATCATACCTAAGGGTCCCTGCGACCCAGATCCTGTGGACTTTTTTTGGGATTCATGGCATGGTGAATTTTCTTCTCTCTGCGGCGTTGTGATGGACCATACCTAAGGGTCCCTGCGACCCTGATCCTGTGGACATTTTTAGATTCATGGCATGGTGAATGTTACTCTAGATACACGGACACCGGATTGGGGTCCTGGTGACATATTATCACTTGTGCCATGTATCATCTCATAGGAGTATTGTTATTGTACAGGTGTACGTGAAACAAACAGATGTATGAGGCAGCACTACAAGCAGGGCTTTTATTTTGTTGTTGGGTACGGTGGGTCACCGTGGAGCACAAGCACAGCAAACTCCTAGCTGTTGTTAACGATAGGAGTACCCATCAAATAACCTGCATTTCTTGGCATACATTTGCTTTCAAGTAATGACACAGATTGGCAGTCATGGACTCATGGCATACATATACATGTAAGTTCTTATGCCTGAAGAAAACCAATGTTCTGCTCCTATGGCTATTTGACGCGTGTTCCTGCGCTCTTGCAGCACCACCGTTTCAGGTTTGCTAGTTCCATTCTGCGTGTGTTGCTGGAGGAATTTAGAAGGGCTAGCAATCCCATTCATCTGGCCTACCACACCACGCTTTGGATTTGCAGCACCTGTTCCTCGCATATAGCACACGTTGGGTTGGTTGGTTGGTTGCATGAACAAGCAACCCAAACAGCAGCAGTACGTGCCCCTAAAATAAATCACAACTTCCAGGATTTCACCCTTCATTCGTCCTGTGGCAAGACCATCTTCGTGATGTATACCATGTCTGGTGGTAAATCATGCATGTTCGCCTTTGCATTCGAAGGTGCTCGTAGGGTGAATACGTGCGTTGTCTGTATTTATCCTTTACCAAAAAAAAAGATTAGGCTTCATTCGATCCCTTAACTGTAGCATGCCCATACTCTTAGTTTTGATTCCTAATATAGCGATCTTCATTTTATATACTCTTAATTTTAATTCCTAATATAGCGATCTTCATTTTATCCAGCCAGCCAGCCAGGCATGAGAAAGTAGGCCCGCCCCTTTTCGAGGTGTACTTGTACATCCAGCCTAGATAAGATGAGAAATTTCAATATTTGCCACCGAATCCGACAGCCTCACTTCTTTCGACACCCAATTCGTGAGCTCTTCAAAATTTGACAACGGGGACACGAATTTCTTCAATCTAAGGGACTCTCTTCTATTTCCCTCCTCAACCCCTGATGAAAAGACCAAAATGCCCCCTTCTTCTTCCTCTGGTTCCTCCGGTTTCTTCTCCGACGGCGGCTGGCCCCTTGCCTCCAGCACATGCACCTCTGCCTCACCGCGCCGCTCACTGCTGCGCCACCGCGTCTACCACGCAGACGCGCCACTGCTGCCCCCTCACACACGCAAGCCTGCCCGCCACGCCGCTCGCCACTGCGCCACCGCGCCCGCCTCGCACGCATGCACGCGCTGTTTCGCCGCGCCGTCCGTGCTTGCCGCCCGGCCCTGCCATAGCGCCCTCGCCGAGCCGCTTGTCGCCGCGTCCTCCGCGCATGCGAGCACGCCGCGTCGCGACAATCACATCAGCTCCACAGCGTACCGCCCGTGCCGCCATTAATCCTCGCTCACCGTCGCCGGCCTTTGCCCGGCCTCGCCACACGCGTCCGTTCCTCGCAAATGTTATGCCATCTCAAGTTTGGAACATTTTCCTCTTTGGTGATGGGTGTGTGTGATGACACTCTTCGTGTACTTCTTCCTGCCAGAGACGAAGAAAACTGCCAATGGAGCAAATGGAGCAGGTCTGGAGGAGGCACTGGTTTTGGAAAAAGATTGTAGGGGAGGAAGAAGAAGAGAGAGAGGCAGGAAGCATAGCTATGTCCACCACATAGTGACTTTCTTTCGAGATCCAGTCTATTAATTATTTGGTGAAACCTACAGAAATGGCACACCATTTTCATTAGTTGTATTGTATAGCCGCACAAAGTGTATCCTAACTAGTAACTGCATACTCTCCTAATTTGATGCTTCTGGCATTATGTAACCTATAAAGGGGCTTCCAGAATTATAGAAATGTAATAAGTGCTTCACAAATAGCAGGTATCACAATCAAATCAGCTTACGACTGCGCTTTTCTTTTTCTCCTTTTTTTTGAAGAAAGAGCATATGGTTGCTTTTCAAAGTATAAATCAATATATCTATATTTCGATTAATATTTTACTGTAGATACAAGAGCTGCAAAGTTAAAACAAAAATGAACATGCAGTAGACCTGCAGGCCTTATCTTATCTGAGAAATTTCAATATTTGCCACCGAATTCGACCGCTTCACTTGTCTTGACATCTAATTCGTGAGCTCTTCAAAATTTGACACCGAGGACACGAATTTCTTCAATCTGAGGGACTCTCTTCTATTTTCCACCTCAACCCCTGGTGAAAAGACCAAAATATCCCCTTCTTCTTCCTCTGGTTCCCTCCGGTTTCTTCTCGACGGACGGCCGGCCCCTTGGCGTAGGCCGTCTCCGCGCGCCGCCCCTGACGCGCCACCGGCCGCGCCCGCCCGCTGACACGCCACCAGTCCCGCCCGCCCCCTTGCCTTCCTCTCCCCGCGTGCTGCTCCAACTCGGCGCCTCCTCCTCCGAGCTTGACGTCGTCGCCGGGTTAGGCAGCTTAGCGCGCTCAGGTGGCGAGGAGGAGCTCCTCAGCTGGCCCCTTTTCATAGGCCGGAGGGGAGGGACCTGCCAGGGAGATGAGGTCAAGCTCGACGCTGTGACTGACGACGCGTGTGGCGAGGCCGGGCAAATATCATATATATATATATATATATATGCATGTAGACGTTGACGGCTGCCCCACCAAAGGCGGAGCCGGCGATGAAGACGGTGCCGCCGATGAGGATGGAGGCGCGGCGGCCGAACCTCCTGGTGACGGAGGAGGCGAAGAGCGTGGCGACGAGGCCGGCGACGTACAGGGAGGAGGTGAAGACGGTGAGGAGCTCGCTGTCGAAGCGGCAGTAGTTGCTCACATCCTTGTCGCCTTTCATCTGGTGGTACACGTCCGGGAAGAACTTGCTGAGGAAGGACTCCATGGAGGTAACCCCACCTGGCATATGCACATGCGAGGTTGGTTGT
This sequence comes from Echinochloa crus-galli, assembly GCA_900205405.1. Taxonomy (NCBI): domain Eukaryota; kingdom Viridiplantae; phylum Streptophyta; class Magnoliopsida; order Poales; family Poaceae; genus Echinochloa; species Echinochloa crus-galli. Next base: position 511,503 of record OAMR01000789.1, on the reverse strand, counting down.
TTGACAATGCAAGACGGACTCCAGCTAGCAAGGAATTTTTTGTTATTTTTGTTTGTTATAAGAAAAAAAGCAAAATCTCAGGCAGGCAGAGCCATGCATGCATGTTGCATGAATCAACAACTACATACTGCTAGGCAAGCATGACATGACATGATGGGCAGGACTAACATGATTCATTCATCCGGGAAACTTAACACAGCTGCTGAGCTGAGCTGCAGCTGCAGCAGTACAGTGAAGCATCTCTCAAGCCAATCATGCATGCATATGTAAGTATGTAACTGACTGGTAGCTGCAGAGTACGTACACCATGATCTGTGACAAGATCATCTGAACGCCACCTACTAAGAAGAGCTTCCTACGCCCAAACCTGTCAACGACAGCCATTGCTACAATGTTAGCAACTGTTGCACAGATGCGTGTGACGACCGCTGACATGAGGGACGCGCTCTCCTTGAGCCCGATGGTCCGGAACATGACTGGCGCATAGAAGTTGATAACGTTGATTCCTGTGACCTGGTTGAAGAATGGTACCAAGAGTGCTATGACAAGCTGTGGCCTGTACTTACTCTTGAATATGTTCCGTAGTGGATGTCGTATTGTCCTCGAGACATTGCTAGCAGAGACCAAATCATCAAGCTCTTTCTGGATTCTAGTTGTGCCACGTAGCCTCTGGAGCAGAATCTTTGCCTCATCGATGTTGCCATCACGTTGGATTATGAAGCTGGGTGTCTCAGGTAGGAATATTGCACCGATTGTTAGGAATGCAGCTGGCACAGCTGCCAGGGAGAGAGAGATTCTCCAGCCCCATCCACCCGCAATTTTCTCGACTCCGTAGTTGATGAGATTTGCGATGAGGATGCCAATGCTTATGCACAGCTCAAAGCCATTGTTGATGGCCCCGCGGTACTGTGGTGGCGCCATTTCTGACAGGTAAAGCGGAATTGACTGCAAAAGGATATTCATGTATATGTCAAGACATTGTGTATGTAGTGTACATATATGGCTTTAGTTTCCAAGTTTGATAGATATTTACTCCTGAACAAATATACAGCGCGCATGGATGAATATCCCTTGTGGATTACAGATCTGGAAAGCTTTGATGCTATAAAGTGTCCGGGGCATCTGCATTTTTTGCTTCCTTTTGGCAAAAGCAGGTGTGAACATCTATTTTGGTGAATCCCGTACTCTTCCCCTCTTTTTCTGGTGTGGATACTCACTCTCCACTTTTGCTGTGGGCATATAGTAATAGTCTGTTACTACTTTATGGCACACCGTAAAAGAGCTCTATTTTTTTTATCTGATGTTTGCTATATTAGTAGAAATATTTTGTTCTCGCTTCATTTATTTTTTTCTGTCTGTAAAAAGATAAGTGTTTTTTCATCTGTACCAAATCATTAGTTTACTCAGGCCACATGAAGAGTTGAACCTTGACTTAGTGGACTGTGTTTTTAGTTCTAGTGATGCCCATGAAAAAGACTGCTCACACTTGACTTTGGCTCGAGATACTGTAGATTTTAAAACCTCTTCTTCTCTTCCTTGAGGTAATGAATAAATTAAAGGAATCGCGTGAATGTGGTTAGGTTTGTGCCACTTGCCGATCTTGACAAGGACAGAAGAGAAGAGGAGCTATTTGCATTGGTTGTGGCTGGCTGGCGCGTGGAGTGGTGATGAGGTAAGAAAGGCAGGCCGGGTACATACACGTACTAGTTGAGAAATAAAAGGAATGAATGAATTCCACTTCCGCACCATATCCAATAATTCCGGCGTGTCTGCAACCATCTAATATTGATAGTACAGGGAAGACCAGCGAGAGAGTGCATATTATTTATGCATGGATGCTTTGTTAATTGTTAATACAGTAAGTATACCTGGTTGGTGAAGCCGAGTCCTATGCCGAGTAGTATCCTGTTGATGAGGAGCATGTAGACGTTGACGGCCGCGCCACCAAAGGCGGAGCCGGCGATGAAGACGGTGCCGCCGATGAGGATGGAGGCGCGGCGGCCGAACCTCCTGGTGACGGAGGAGGCGAAGAGCGTGGCGACGAGGCCGGCGACGTAGAGGGAGGAGGTGAAGACGGTGAGGAGCTCGCTGTCGAAGCGGCAGTAGTTGCTCACATCCTTGTCGCCTTTCATCTGGTGGTACACGTCCGGGAAGAACTTGCTGAGGAAGGACTCCATGGAGGTAACCCCACCTGGCATATGCACATGCGAGGTTGGTTGTTTGACAATGCAAGACGGACTCCAGCTAGCAAGGAATTTTTTGTTATTTTTGTTTGTTATAAGAAAAAAAGCAAAATCTCAGGCAGGCAGAGCCATGCATGCATGTTGCATGAATCAACAACTACATACTGCTAGGCAAGCATGACATGACATGATGGGCAGGACTAACATGATTCATTCATCCGGGAAACTTAACACAGCTGCTGAGCTGAGCTGCAGCTGCAGCAGTACAGTGAAGCATCTCTCAAGCCAATCATGCATGCATATGTAAGTATGTAACTGACTGGTAGCTGCAGAGTACGTACTCTGTCTGATCCACCACAGTTACAGTTAGTATCGGCTGGGTTTGAATTGAATTCAGTTGATTTCCTTCCATCCATCTCTGAGAGACTGATGATTTGGTTGTTGTGAGACGTACACGCTAGCTGTTGGTACGTACCACTACGACCGATCACCATTAATACTAATTAGGAATGGGGAGACAGATGCATACATTGCTGTTGGACTGGATCTATCCATGTCTGCAGCTAGTGAAGCGAAAACGGATGAACTGGAGTGAGTGAGGGCTAGCTAGTCACCTCCATTCCCCACAGCCACAGACACAGCTAGCACTAGCAGACGAAGAGGAGGGAGTAATAAATGATGAATAGTCACTAAAGCAAGTGAGCAACCAACTGGTGTGCCTGCAAGATCCCACCATACCCGGCCATCCCTCCCATTGAAGAAAGAACAGAAACAGCAGCCAAATTGATTGAATTTGCAATGCAGGAGGAAGGGGGGAGGGTTGCAAGCAAGCAAGCAATCAAGCAATAACCTGAGATTCCGAGGTCGTAGCCGAAGAGGATGCCGCCGCTGCCGGCCACGATGCAGGAGAGCACCACGAAGGACGTGACGCGGCCGCTGTAGCCGGCGCCGGCGGTGCCTTCTCCTTCCACGAAGGCGCCTATGGCCATGTCGCCGCCGTCGGCAGCTCTGACTGCTCTGCCGCGCCTGCGATCTCACTCCCTCTGCTCACTGATGACGAGATGGAGGGATGGATGGATGGATATGGTTGGGAAGGGAACGGAAGGGATCTGGCTCGGCTCGGCTCTCCGTTTATATTTATTGGCGAGGAGATCCTGCTCGTTGCATTATTGTTGGATCTCTCGTATCGTCTCGTCTCAGCTCACATATAGCTCAGCTCAGCTCACATATGATATATCTAGCAGTACGTATAGCAGTGAGACAAGACAATGCCGATGGTGTGGCGCCATGCCGTCGGTGTCTGTCAAAGGCTCAAAGCTAGAGCTAGCTCCGCTCGGCAGCTGCCTCCTATTAGCAGCGGTGGCGTCTTTTCTTTTCTTCTTTTTCCTCGGCAGCTAAGGCAGCGGTGAAGGAAAAAAAATGCGCTGGATATTCCGGGTAAGGGGACCACACCTCAGCTCAGCTGCCTCAGCTGGAAATGAAATGAATCCTAGCGGTGTTTAGTTCACGAAAATGGAATGTGAAGTTTGGTAAAAATATCACATCAGACACTGTAGCGTACTGTAGCACTTTTCGTTTTTTTGTGGTAATCGTTGTCCTACCATGACCTATCTAGGTTCAAAAGATTCGTCTCGTCGTGTACATCAAAACCATGTACTTAGTTTTTTATTTACCCACGTTTAGTGTTGGATGCATGAGGAGAAAGATTTGATGTGATTTGATGTGATGGGTGAATAGTGAAGTTTGGAGAGAGAATTTTTCCCTTTTGAAGGGCCCTAGGCCCCTGTAACAAATTTTGATTACAACTTGACTTGCCCAAAGTTGAAAAGTATTCGTTTGAAAAGTATTTTTGTGAACTGGACAGAGCATGCAGCTCAATTAAAGCAAGCCGCACAAAGAAAAGCCGAGCGTCAAAATCGCGACGACTTTGTTATCATTCTCTTTCGCAAAGCGAGCAAAGCAACAAATTAAAGCCCAAGCAAATTCATCCAAGAAAGAAAGCCGCCAAGGATAGATGGGTACATGGGTAGAATGCGACCCCTTCCATCGATTCAACACATATTCACCATGCAGTACTATCTACGGTAAGATGCAAGTTGCGGATGGGTCGAAGCAGATACCTACAGACTATTTGACAGATTATTAGACAGACGGACATACCAGAGACGCAGACACACAAAGCACTGCATTATCACAAAGGAAAGGATTTCGCCGATCCTTTTCCTCCAAAGAGAAGACTCGTTTAGCAATTTCCCACTACTAAACCCTAAACCCTAAAGGATTTTTCTTTTCTGATGTCGTAGTGCAATCACATCACAAAACTAAAGAGAAAAGAAGGAAAGCCGTGGCAATGACACTGCTCCTCCCCTCTCCCTCTCCATCTAGATGAGATGAATTTGAGATACCATAGATTCCACACCGCACCATGGATCATTCTGGACTCCTTTTCCTTTACATGCCCACCCACCCGTGTCATACATAGGCATAGCTCATAAGGACTGCCATTGTATAACCATTCATCATATACATGTATTCACAGTTCAATGCAACGACATGGTTCAAGGCAATCCAATCCAATTATTACTTGACAAAATCTACCAGTTTCTCTACTTATTCCTTGCACTGCTGCTGGATGAAACAACCAAGCCAGCCTACGTTAGAATCAGCATGTATGTAGAACGACCAGACGTCGATCTGCAAACTACTACGGAGTAAACCAGAACAGAATGTAGTTGGTAAATATGCTTCACCACGATGGAATCAGCTCCAGCCCTGCTCAATCAACAAGCCAGCTCTCTGACACCGGGGCGTATTGTATGCCTGTGGTGCCACTCTTGGTCAGGACCTTGAAGCTGCCTACGGTGAAGTCTCCCTGCTCATCGCCAGGCTCCATAGCCACCTGCCTTTCCAGAACAGAGTAGGCGCAGTACTCCACGTCGTAGATCTCCAACCCCATCTCAAAGTAGGATAGCGATGCGCCAACACCCTCACCTGCATCAGGTTCCATTGTAGCATTGCCACAACAACAACAACAACACTCAAAACTTGATATAAGCACAGCAAGCCAAGGATCACATCCAGACTACTAGTATAGACTGCTTGGGTACTCACCGTGTGTCACTAAGAGTAGGTTTTCATGAGGATATTTGTCAGCAAGAGCCTTGATGACACTTGCATATCTGCTTCTTGCCTCCAAGATTGATTCTTCCCACTTTGGTACCTAGAGCCCATAGATTGCCTTAAGAGTGCTGCCTGCCAATGCTGTTGAACAATGGACTATGGAGATGGATGGATACAGTTGGAAAGCAGACCTCCGAGTAGATTGGCTGCGCAGAATGGTCGATGGTTCCAGACGGAAAGATGGCCTCAAGCAGTGGCAAGTCAGGAAACCACTTATTGACGCTGGGAGCCACCTTGCTAACAATACCGCCCATTGCTTGAGTATTCATCATCTCGGACAATCCATACTCAATAGACACCTGAAAGATGATTCAGAGTGCAGCATTGTTGTGAGCAGACAAGAAATTCATCATAGCCAAAAACATATGGGTTAGGCATAAAATTTGTTGATACTGTAGCCAGCCTGGTCCGAGTCCTGCAAAACCTAGTTAATCCGATTTGTTGATCTGGTTGCAGAATGGCCTCTGTAGCAGTCGCAGACAGACTACCTTGAGGCGTGAGGTGTCGAGGGGCACACTGGCCGCGTCGTCGATGGCGAGCAGCGCGGCGTCGTCGGGGACGGCGCATAGCGCGGCGACTGCCCGCTCGGCGGTCTGTCGGCATCGCAGGAAGGGGGAGACGAGGACCACCATATATTTAGTTTTTTTAAGATCGGAAGAG
>OAMR01000789.1:494414-504954 GCA_900205405.1 Echinochloa crus-galli | reverse complement strand
GAGCCAACAACTGTATCACCTTCTTACCAGTAAGCACATCAACAGCACAAAATGTATTCGTTCAGAGAAACACTATGCATAAACAGATCAAAACATCATACATGCCAGTTCCCCTAACCATTTACATTTTTATTCATTCATTCATTCATATCCCCTTGCTATTTGAGCTGGGTTTGCCTGCCTAGGCCAAGCTATCTGTATCCGGGATAAGTACTATGGAACCCGAGGTCTTCCTGCCCTCCAGATCTGCATGGGCTTGAGCAGCTTCCGACAAGGGATAGGTGTGGTTGACACGGATGCGCAGTACACCGTTAGCAACATTGGCAAACACCTCGCCGGCGGACTCCAGCAGCTCATCGCGGGTAGCAGTGTAATGCATTAGGCTAGGCCGAGTCAGGAAAAGTGACTTGGAAGCTAGGTCGCTCACTGGAATCGGGTCAGGTTTGCCCGACGACTGCCCAAACGACACAAGCATGCCACGGGACGCCAAGCACTCCACGGAAGCCTGCGCCACCAATAACAGATAATTTGAGTTATGAGTTGCACAACTGAAAGATTATGCCCAGAGTGCTTCACAGCACATTGTTCATAAGATCAAAACTCTAGTAACAGTGAATGTAAAAAGGAGCAGTTACATCGGCTGTGCGTATGTACCTTGTATGTATCCTTTCCAACAGAATCATAGACCACGTTCACACCTTTCCCAGATGTAATCTCCTGGACTCTTGTGACAACATCTTCCCTGGTATAAATGATCACATGGTGGCATCCATCCTGAGTTGCCTGAGCCGCTTTCTCTTCATTAGAAACAGTCCCAATGACAGTGGCACCGAGTGCATTTGCCCATTGGCAAAGGAGTGAGCCAACTCCGCCAGCAGCAGCATGTACCAGGACAGTATGGCCATTCTCAACCTGCACCGCAGCAGCAATCAGGTGGCGGTCTCGTAGCAACAGGGTGGACAATGCAGAGAGGTAATTGTTCCTCTCAAAGGCACGAGTTGTTGGTCTGAAAGACACTGCAAATGTGAAGGGGACGCAGTGGGGTTGGTTTATAGAGATATAAATAACCTTGAATACTCGGCGAAGCAAGACATGGGCAGTCATGCCCTTGAGCATGACCGAAGCTGCTTCCTTGTGATCAACTGAAGGAGGCACAGGGACAGCAACACTGGCTGGAAGGATTTGCTCCTGGGCATAGGATCCCATGGGGTTGCCAGCATATGCAACAACATCGCCGACTTTTCTGCCGGTGAGGCCAGGCCCGACTGCAGTGACGACGCCAACAGCTTCCATGCCTGGAGGGAGTTTTCTGTTGAATTAGTACGATGCTGGCTTTTGTGGTTGATGAATTGTACATTTGTACTGCACTGGATTGGTTGTTCTTCCCAAGTGTAAATAAGTTGCGAAGCGCAAAAGGATAGGAGGACGAGAGTGACCTGGGGTGAAGGGCATGGACGGCGCGGAGTAGACCCCCTTGCGGAAGTAAACGTCGATGAAGTTGACGCCGATGGCGGTGATCCTGATGCGGATCTCGCCTTCCTTGGGGTCCCCGAGCTCCACCTCCTCCCATCTCATCACCTCGGGGCCGCCGAGCTCATGGATCCTGATGGCCTTGGTCTTCACCATGGGGACGGGGGCGGGGGCGGGGATGGGACCGTCGCGGGAGCAGCAGCAGCAGCGGAGGCGAGGAGGAGGAGGAGGAGGAGGAGAGGGACGGCTGGGGACTGCCACGGATATTGGCAGGTGGAGGCGCCGCCGCCGGGTGCCGGTCAGGCTGCAAGTGACGGTGTATGCGCCGCAAGCCATCCCTTTCCCATGCCATGCGGCCATGCCTGAGCAGAGAGCCTGAGACTACTAGACTCTTCTTCTTCACGGGCCTGCCACGGCCCACAGACATATGGGCCACTTTCCATTTCTCCTCCTCCTGTCTTGTTCATCATCATCCACAAAACCAAAAAAAAAAGACGAAGAAAGCGTAGTGCAAATGTGCAATTACCTGCGTTTGTGCACAAAGCCAACACACATCTTTAGGTGAGCTGCCTGTGAGCGTCACGACATTGAGATAAGGTCCTGTTTATTTACTGCTACGGCTACGAAGATGTGAACGATTCGTCAAAGTATCGTTCATTAGCACACCCATTGTCCTGAATTCATTGGTGTGTTCATTTATATTACTCCGTTGCAGGCAGAAATCGTCCACCCATGCCTCCACCACCGAAAAGGTGAAAAAAAAACACAGTAACCAGCCGTGGCTTCAAATACCACCACACGAGTACACGACCAACTGTAGTAAGCCATTCTTGTTCTTGCTTCCACATTGCACATCGCCACCTAGCCAACACAACCACCGAGAACAAGGGCTCGGGCTATGCAAAACAACTTCCAGAACCACCAGCAACTAACCTTCCCTCTTTTTCACAGCTTTTCCAAGCCCTGTAGTATCATACAGTACAGTGCAGTGCTGCTTAATCACACGCAGCATCAACCTCTCTCCTTTACACTTACGGTGACAGAGCAGCAAATGCCACCCCACCAACAACACGCTAAACTGGTTTACCACCACCTACCCTCTTCCTTTCCTGATGATAGTTCCTGTGCAGCTTATGCAGCATAACCTGTTGGTATCAAAACTTTCGAGTTTCAGTGCCAGCAAGGCGCTTGTGCCACTGTGCCAGCAACGATGTGTCTACAGACCTCAACCTGAAGCATTCCTTGTTACAGCCGCCACAGCAGACAGCACGGCAGCAGCTGACAGCAGCTTTTTCGAAGCAAAAACTCTCAGGTTGATCTTCACCCTGTGCGATCTCATGAAGTTAAGCAAAGATTGCCCCACAAGAACCATCACCGAGCATACAGCAACCAGAGCCATTCTGGCAGCATCCTTCGGCCCACCCACTGTGTTCAGCTCGTTGCGATCAAACCGAATGCAGGTAGCACTAGGACCAGCAGGGCTAGCATCAGCATTACCACAGCCAAGCCCAAGGGCATCATTCAGCCAATCAGAAAGGCGGATCAGAATCCTTGCAAGCCAGGCCACTTCGGTCTCTGAGATGGGCCTTTTCATCCACTCGCCTCTGTATTTAACATCAGCCCATGAACTCTTACCCGAACCGGGGTGCTTAGGTGTGAACAGTTCCCCACGCACCGGCTGATGTTGATCATGTGATTCCTCAAGTGAGATATTCCCTTGAATTCTTTCAATCTGATCCTCAAAGACTCTCTTCATCTGGGTCTTGATAGAATCCAACGTCTGGAGAGCTTGTTGTGTGTCACCTGACAGACGTAGTATCTCTGACTCTGCTCGGATCAGAAGCAGCTTCATAGAAATGAAAATTGCATGTCAGTACATTAAACGTACAAGATTCAGTCCTCATGCATTCACACAAGCAGGCAAAAGAAAGGAGGGATACTGTTTGGAGCCCTTTTATGACACACATAATTGATGTTAATTAGATTGAGCTGTGGGTTCCTCAAGGTATACATTATGCTAACCATAGCTCCGTAACTTATCCGGATTAGGGATTAGGTTTCCTCAAGGTATACATTATGCTAACCATAGCTCTGTAACTTATCCAACAATGCACTAGCTAAGGTAGAATATGATGGTTCACTCAGAAAGCTTTAACAAGTATGTTCTGAGTAACCAAATACTCCATCCGTTCCCAATTATTATTTGCTATTGGCTTTGTCTCACAACGTTTGACCATTCGTCTTATTCAAAAATTTAGTCCAAATATATGAAAGAATAAGTCATGCTTAAAGTACCTTTGATGATAAAGTAAGTCGCATACAAAATAAATGATACTTACATAATTTTTTTAAATAATACGAACGGTCAAGCATTGTGAGAAAAAGTCCACATGGAATAGTAATTGGAACGGAGGTAGTACATATATTACATCACCTAAACAAAAGTTTCAGCCATTCAAAATGAGGTTCTGACAAGCCAGGTCTCAGAAAAGGCAACCTACTAAGCCAAAATTTGGAAGCAAGCCTGCCAAACGAATGAAACATGCCAATTATATGACATACCTGAAGAAGATTATAAGCACCGTTCTCATCATAACTGAAAAGCCTTAGATCAGAGTTCCAGTGCTCATGCAAGAATGACCCATCTGCATCAGTTTCTGACAAACCATCCTCCCAGTCCTGATAGAGATGTACATGTCATACCAACAATTAGGATGGCAATTTCACAGAAGACTTGTTCTAGTTGTCTAACATTTTTGGCACCATGTAAATGGCAATTGAATAAATAATAATGCAATGTCCTACCTTTAGCTGTTCACGGATTGATGGAACATACTTCAACACATCATCATATGCCGGGGACGACGCAACTTGTCTAGTATGATAAGCAGCATCCACTCTGTGCAGAAGGTCTAATAGTTCCGGAGTGGAACTCAAGACTTCCAATACCTGGATAACCCGAGCAAATATACAATTCAAATATAGTAATTGTAAATGTCATTAGAAATAGCTGACATCTTTTATTTGATTCATCCATACATATGTTTATTTGACAAATGCATCTGGCAAACATTTTATTTTTTAAAAAAATGTATTGTATGCAGCTACACTTGGCATGAGGTGACGAATTATATCCCACCAAGGACCTTATAAATTTTAAGAGTTCCAAGACATGTTAGGCTTAGCAAGATATCATTGTTTTACGAAGAGTTGAATGGAAACTTGAATGGGGGAGTTTAGTTTGCAAACGACCAGTAGTACAGTTTCACAGGTTACATGGGCTTCAAAAGGACATGGGCATAGCAGAAACTAGCAAACCAGAACGGTCACAATCACACACAAATTACTCTGGAGCATAGCTAATACTAGGGCTAACCAACTACCTCCTATGGATTCACTTTCTGCCGACATCAAACACTGCACAAGAGTACACTACAATGGATTCATCATAGTTCTCAATCATGAACTATTCCACTGTTTCAGTGGCTGACGGTGTTAAGCATCAACAATCATTAGTGAGCAAGGCACACGGGGAAGCATCGGCATTTAAGGTTGGCCATAGATATAAGTAGGAGAAGTAAAGGCCAGGACTAACCTTGTATACCATTAGCAGCACAGAGGCAACATCAGAATGGATAAACTTGTGCGCAAACCCCAGGAAATGCACAACCATCGAGCTGTAGAACAAGTAATTTGAAAGAACATAAGTCTTCCATGATGAATTGTACACCATGTTGGACTTTTGCTGCTCCTCCCCTGCTTGCTGTTTGCCATACACATCCAACGCCTGCCGGGTAACCTTCCATGGCTCCATATATGTCAACCACACGGAGAATACTTGTGTTGCATTTTTCATCGCAGCAGCAATGGGGCAGAACAAGAAGGCCCTTAGTACAAAGCGATACAGAGGCCTCTGTATCAAAGGATTCCAAAAACCAACCTGGGTATCCAAGACCCCATTCCACACCGGCATTCCTTGGGACGGCATGCCTGCATCCACCACGTCCACTAATGCGCAGCCATCACAGCAGTTAAGGTACATCACAAGAAGCTTCACTGCATCACCCAGGCCTGGTGATGGTGGGCGCTCACTCAACTCAGCACGAGCACGAGAAGGTAACCGCAGGTCGAGCGCACGGCAAGTCTGCAGAGGCAGCGGAGAGAAGTCATCCCCCACAAGCCAGAACTGGACGAGGGTGTGAAGCAAGAACTGGGCCCGTGCAAATGAGTCGGCTGCATCCACACCATCGTTGGGTGTCCGGTGGAGCAGGGTGCCGCCCCCAGGCATCCGACCCAGAGGTGTGCGTGTGGGCACGAGGTCGCTGAGGTAGGCATAGAGCAGCCTGAGGTAGAGCGAGGTCTCGGGCCTGTGGCCTGGCTTGCGGATGGCTGTGGTGGCGAGAGTAGAGACCCAGCTCTCGAGGCGGGAGCGCGAGCTGCTGCTGAGGCCTGGGCCGGGGTTGGATGTGGATGCGGGCGCAGGGGATGCGGACGAGACGGGGTAGTAGGCGAACCAGAAGAGGTAGTACTCGAAGACGGAGAGGTGGAGCTCGGAGCCGACGCGGGCGGAGAGAATCGGCGAGGCGGGGTCCGTGGAGGCGGCGGGGGAAGCGAGCGCGAGGCGGAGCCAGTCGGGGAGGCGCTCGTTGGGGAAGACGAAGCGGATGAGGGCGAGGCGGTCGGCGGCGGCGGCGGCGGCGAGGAGCGGGCCGGAGGGGGCGAGGAGAGAGAGGAGGAGGTCGGCGAGCGCGGGGTCGGCGGCGGCGAGGTCGATGAAGGAGGCGGAGGATGGGGAGGAGACGAAGAGGCGGTAGAGCAGGGAGGGGAAGGCGTCGGCGAAGAAGGCGCGCGGGTGGTCGGCGGCGTGGCGGGCGAGGTAGGTGGGAGGCCGGGATGTGGCCGCGGCGGCGGCCGGGGGCGTGGCGGCGGCGAGGACGGCGGCGGCAAGGGAGGACGCGTCAGCTCCGGGAGGCATGGCGGCGGGGAGGTCTAGGGTTTTGTTTGGGTCGGTATGGTTTTGTTTTTTTTTGGGTCGAGACGAGATTTTCCGGCGGAAATGGCGCTCGCTCGCCTCGTCCGTGGCGTCTCCTCCTTCGAATTCATCCATCGGCCGCCCAAAAGGGCAGGCAGCGCAGCGCCAGCGGTGAGAAAGGAGACGAGAGACGAGAGACGACTCTCTCTCTCTCTCTCTCTGCCCGGTGGGGTCAGACGTCAGAGAGAGCGTCTGCCTGCCTGCCTGCAACAATGAATCAGCAACTTTTATTAACGTGGCGGTAGCAGCCGAAGCCAACCCAACATCAACACAACCACGCCGTGTCGTGTCGCCGTGCTCCGCTTCCGTTCCCCCACCCCCATCGGCACACAACCCCCTCTCCCGCCCGCGTTTCCCCTCTCCAATTTTCTCCCCTTTCCCGCCCCTCTAGCGACCATGGCGACCTCCTACGAGCGCCGCCTACTCGCGGCCGCCGACCTCGTCCTCTCCGCCGACGCGCAGGACCAAGGGAGCCGCCTCCCCGACCTCGGCGTCACGGCGGACCTCAAACCGCATCAGCTCCATGGCGTTGCCTGGCTCATCCGCCGCTACCGCCTAGGCGTCAACGTCGTGCTCGGTACGTCCCTCCAAAATCTCCTTCCGATTACCCATCTCCAGTGCTAATTTCTCATACCCTGCTGCACCGTATCTCTCTCTCTCTCTCGCAGGTGATGAGGTGAGCTTTTGTCTGCCGGCGAGGTTCCGGTCCGGAATGATACCGTTCAGCATTTCATTTCCCTGCTGCGTATTATATTCCATTTTCTACCCCGCGTTCTCAGTGTATGTTTGCCTATTAATAATTTTTTTGCGGGCGATCTGCTTAACAATTAAACATTGCTTATCTGCCAAATGTTGGCCCTCCTCCTAGACCACCTTCTCACATTCCATAAAGTTAAACCAGACTCTCTATGCTACTAGCTAGGGCATTAAGTTTTTTTCCCCAGCCATATTAGTTCACGTGAAAGAATTTTATGGGTCTTTGACTATGAGCAGATGGGGCTTGGCAAGACCCTACAAGCAATTTCTCTACTGAGCCACCTCAAGATCCAGCGTATCGCGCCTGGACCATTTTGTGTGTACACATCTCCCTGATTGTTTTGCTTTCTTTCTCACTGAAGAGCTCACTGTGCCTGCTACTTGCCTCTGATCCGGTAAGTTTATTCTTGCAGTGGTGCTATGTCCTCTAAGTGTCACAGATGGCTGGCTCTCAGAATTCAGTAAATTCTGTCCTTCCTTGAGGGTCCTGCAGTATGTTGGTGATAAGGTGCACCGTCGTGACCTTCGGAGAACCTTGTATGAAGATGTGCAGAAAGCTTCCACATCGTCCCATTCTAGTGTATGCTATTCTCTACCTTTTCTTTCTGGGGTGGGGGTCCAGGCGCGAAACAAATATTGGTAGCCATTCTAGTGTATGCATCCCATCAATATTTGTGACATCTTTTCCCCCACTTTTTTGCACATAACAGGAATTGTCATTTGATGTGCTCATGACAACATATGACATAGCCTTGATGGATCAAGATTTTCTTTCACAAATTCCCTGGCACTACGCCATTATCGATGAGGCTCAACGTCTAAAAAATCCATCCAGTGTAAGCAGCCTTTTTATTTACGCAGTTCTTCTGAGAATTCAGGGTTTGACTAGTCGTTTCCTGGTAGTGCTGCTTTTTTCACCGAGCGGCTCTTAGTATTACTGCACTATAAGCTACACAGGATGTACCTACCTTCATTTTTGTGCATTATGTAAGGTTTTCAGTTTGGTTCAGTAGTGTAACGTCCCGCCTCCCCGAGGCCGGGCCCGCCTACGCCTGGCTGCTCTCTAGGATCTCAAGACCGTCCTCACAGACCAACACTTGTCTTTTCTGCGCACTTTGTCCTCACTTATACGCACCCGGGAAGAACTTCCCGGTCGGTCACCTATCCCTAAATTGCTCCGGGCCAATAACCCCGGAGTTCTTCCGAGATGAGCTTCCAAAAAAGAAGTTGCAACTTGTTGGTATGAGTATTCTTATCAATCCTATTAAGCCCTGGGCTGTCAACAAGTAGCATAGAAGCTCAGACTTTCAATACTGTTAGGAAAAAACACTTTACTTTCAAGCAGTGTCTTGGTAGAGCATGCATGTGTAGATTTGGCACTGTATTTTTTTTTGAAGAAGGTACTGTGACTAGAAAACAACTAAAAAATAGCTATGACTCGATGGTGCAAAGTGGAATTTGAAAATTTTGAAAAATTCCACTAGCAGTTTCTGGACTTCAGGTTCAGCTGTTTAGGTACTACTACCCAGGGAGGAGCTAGAGCTGAAACGACCCTTAGTTTTACCCTATCATAAACGCAAGTAAGCCGCTGCATATATTCGGTAATGTGGACATTTTTAAAATCATGAATGACAATAAAATTTCTATTTGTATGTGCTACATACACAATTTAAAAAATACCCTTGAATTTCTAAAAAAAATAAGATGTGTGTCAGAGGGGCCAAAACCTTTTTTTTTCTAAAACGAAACTAGGTCACTTCTTAAGGGTTATATCTTAAAATCCATGATGTAATACTAGAAAGACCTTTCAAATATCAGACATGCACTGCAGGTGCCGGTTTTATGTTTATGAGAATCAACGAATTCTGATGAGGCAAGGTATGGTGTTGCAGAGAAATATTTAAAAAATGAATTCTTAGTTTCTTGCTTCCATAAATATAAAAATAACTCTAGATCAAAACCTAACACTACAGTCCTGACAAATAGCCGAATCACAAAATTGAAACCCATCCACAATCACCTTTATGAAAACAAAATAATTGAGATAATTAACCGCTGAGGTTTCTTCTTGATTTTGATCAACAACAAGAATAAATGACGCAATGCGGAATCACACTCCCGCTGCTCCTCCTAGCCACTGGCAAAGCATGGTCGGGTTACGACTCATGAGTCATGACGGACCGATGGCATGATGAAGAGCAAGCAAAGGGAATCGATTTTAGCCTGTGCTGCAGAGTAATAAACACAATTAAGTAATGGTCAATGGTGGGGCTGCAGGCTGCTAATAGTTGGGCTGGGTGACTGGCCGCTGGCTTTTTTAACTTAGGTGCACGTGGGATTGGGCTGCTAGTGATTGGGCTCTTGGCCTTTCTCAACTCCGTCTTCTGGGTGCGTAGAATTTAGTCTGGGGGTGCATATAGAGTGGATACTTAGAGATAACAACTGACTTTTTATTTTGGCCTGGGTGCGGCCGCACCCAGTAACCATAACGTGGCTCCGCCCCTGGTACTACCTTGAGGCTGTGAAGGCTACAACCATAAAAAATTGCTTGGCATTCAATTCTTTGCCAATACTGCAGCAAACAAATTACAATTTTTTCATGTCTTTTCATCAATATTTTTCTTCATTTTTATAGGTTACTGAACGTGTAATCCAATTTTTCACTCTGTATTTATTATACACCTATGTATTGATGTTAATATATGCACCTGCCGAGGTATACAGATAAGTGTGAACGTGTCAAGTGCAATGTTAATATGTTATACATTTTTTCCCTTTGGTCACAATCAATTACAATATATGTATATTTTGGAATAAACTCGGAGTTCAACTCAGAAAGTTCATTGTCAGGTACTGTATAATGTACTTGAGCAACGTTTCATCATGCCAAGATGTCTACTACTAACAGGCACTCCTATCCAGAACAACCTTTCTGAACTATGGGCTTTGATGCACTTTTGTTTGCCTTCAATATTTGGAAAGCTAGATGAGTTCCTTTCCACTTTCAAGGAAGCGGGGAACTTGTTAACAGGTATACTTCGAAATTCTAGAGCGATGCATTGTAGCATATGTCAATTTCCAGGTATCTTTTGTTCCGAACAATAGTGTGTTTACTGCACTTTGACTGTGATCACTATATGCTTCATGTAGCATATGCGTAGGTTTGTTTTCTATTATGCAGTCTGTTGTTTTGCTAAAATTTCCACAGTTTATTCATGGTTCATGTTGTATCATATTTGGGTAGGTGAATTGCTGTTGGAAGCTTAACATTTTTACCCTTTG
>OAMR01000789.1:459635-494133 GCA_900205405.1 Echinochloa crus-galli | reverse complement strand
GTTACTTGGAGCAAACATTTGCACTTGAATCATCTCAGGTCTATTATAAGCCAACATCTCATTTACAGATATATTCAACTTATTGTACATCACATGCAAATAAGAATCCCTAGTTATGGTCCAAACAAACTTACATCGTCAACACGTTTGAGCACCCCAAACTCGGGTCCTCTGCTAGAAGGAATTGTAATATCATCAACATAGTGCCGGTGAAGATCAGTGACCTGATGGGATTTTAGAAAGAGAAAACAAAGGTTACTACGACGAGTCTGGGAGTGACATCAGAACAATCTAGAAATGGTAGGTGCCTATTATTTGCCACAAGGACTCAGCAACAAAGAATGAGAGAATATAACAAGTTAACCATTGTTTCAAATCTTCAACAAAGATACTGTAAGATCAAAAGAATATATATCAAAATAACTGGATCTAACTTGCACAGTGGATGTGTTACCTTGACTCCAGATAATTTTTCAAGTTTCTCGATGGAATCCATAACAACAATTTCTTCACCGTCTTGACTCATCCACAGTGGAAGTGGGGTGCCCCAGAATCTACTTCTGCTAACAGCCCAATCACGAGCTCCTTCAAGCCAGTTGTGAAATCTTTTTTCCTGCATGCATGCATTGTTAACAAATAAATTAAGTTAAAACAGAAACCTTTTGCATCATTGTTTGTGAATATATGTAGTTATTACCCACATAAACTCTCTAAACAATCGAATGGTGATACTTCACGTCAGTTATGCATGTATGTATTGTAAACAATAAAAATAGGAAGCAGTACTAGAAAAATGAGATGAAACAGAACTGAAAAGGCAAAACAATGTGTGCATTGGTGGCATATGCAGCTATGTATAATCAGTACTCTCGCCATCTGTTCTTGATCTCCTCATCCTTCACCAGAAGTCGGTCCGTCCCATCCTTGATGCATTTGATTTGGTTGATGTCCCTTGTCTTCCTCTCGCGGATCCTCGCCATCCTATAAATATCCTTCTCCCCTTCCTTCGTGCTTAGCCGCTGATAAAGGTTATCATATGCACGACCCTTTGATGCACTTTTGTTTGCCTTCAATATTTGGAAAGCTAGATGAGTTCCTTTCCACTTTCAAGGAAGCGGGGAACTTGTTAACAGGTATACTTCGAAATTCTAGAGTGATGCATTGTAGCATACGTCAATTTCCAGGTATCTTTTGTTCCGAACAATAGTGCGTTTACTGCACTTTGGCTGTGATCACTATATGCTTCATGTAGCATATGCATAGGTTTGGTTTCTATTATGCAGTCTGTTGTATTGCTAAAATTTCCACAGTTTATTCATGCTTCATGTTGTACCATATTTGGGTAGGTGAATTGCTTGGAAGCTTAACATTTTTACCCTTTGGTCTAGCCATTCTCTTAATAGGACGCACAAAACCAGAGCATGCCTTTACGTTTAGTTGGTTGATTGACAACCCTCTCCACCATCCTTTTTTTCATGCTGTTGTATGTTTGTGCTTCGAACTGAGCATCAACCCTCTGAAAGTGATTCTTTTTGGGTTTTAGAAACATCAATATCTTGTTTCTTGAAACAGGTACTGAAACTACTAAAGCAAACAGACAATTCAAGATCATTAAACATATCCTCAAAGCATTTATGCTACGCCGGACAAAAGCTTTACTAATCAAGAGTGGAATTCTGGCGCTGCCTCCACTAACTGAGCTAACAGTGTCTGGTTCTTTGCTTTAGGAGAATAATTTCCCCTTTTGTTGCATTCTTGTCCTCTTTATTTTCTTAATCTATTTTGAAATATTTTTTACAGGATGGTGCCATTGACACAGTTACAAAAGAAGCTCTACATGTCAGTGTTGCGGAAAGAACTGCAAACACTTCTTTCATTTACTGGAGGATCGTCTCGCCACCAGTCTTTGCAAAACATTGTAACTGTTTTTTCTCCCATGTTGTTAGATCTTCTTGTGAACAAGCATTTCTATATTCTGTTTTGCTATAATTGGAAATATGTAGATTTCATTATTTGTTTTCCTCGATATCCTTGTTCACGCTTTGCACCTATGCTACGCAAGTCATTTCCATTACCTCGTTTGTTTGTTACTTGATTATTTACACGTCATTATTCCTTGTCCGCTCTGAAGTTTCTTAACAGATAAGAGTTATTGTTTTCCAGTGCAAGTGTTATTATTTCTAGTTCATATCAGTGTTCCAGGGAGGTGGTAAAATGCAACAGCTGAAAGAACTCAATTAAATTAGAAACAATAAAATACAGGATATTTTAGAAAATATTGAGAAGGGGCACAACCAACTTCCAGCTTCTTCTAACAGAAAAGCCTTTTCTTTTGTTAACTCTCTCCCTTTTTAGCGATTATGTGTAGAAGTCTAATGAATTTGCTGTTCATCTCTTGTTTTTCTAAACTCTCCGCAGGTAATACAGCTGAGGAAAGCTTGCAGTCACCCGTATCTATTCAGTGGTATTGAACCTGAGCCTTATGTGGAAGGGGAGCATTTAGTTCAGGTTAGGCTGCTTCATTATGAGATTAAATGCTAAAAGCGTATTTACCTTGTGCATACAGGTTTCGTGGCTTAACTATGAATGCAATTGAGGAATTGGGTAAATAGGAAACTTTTTTTGTTTCTTTTATCTTTTCTTTCTTCTTCTCTTTTTAATTAAAAATTTGATCAGAAGCTGATCGAACCTGGTTAAAACAATAGACATGGTGGTGCACTGGTGCTACCATGTCTCGTATATTGCGACATTTATCTGTGTTATAAAAAAAAACTAGAGTGCTCATGTAGCTGTTTCTTAAATCGCCCCCTTTCATGGTCAATTGATCACACAGTGCTTCCGTGGACAGTAGGAAATAAACTGCGGTCTAGAAGTCTTTTGAATTTTATTTTTAAGAATTGCCAGTAACACAGATATAACAGGTATACAAGAGTCTCAGGTGATAGCATGAGAACAACTAATTAATCAGGCCATTTGAGGAAGCAGGCTTAAGGGGGAGGTAAACAGAATTTGTGGAATCTGAAGACAAAGTTATTAAATTATATTCTATGATAATCTTTTTTCAGGCTAGTGGAAAGCTCATTGTGCTGGATCTTGTTCTTAAGAAGCTCCATGAGCTAGGGCATCGTGTTTTGCTATTTGCTCAGATGACCCAAACACTGGACATTCTTCAGGTCTCATTTTGGCCACCTGTTCGGTTTATTTGTACTAATACTTCTGCACACATTTCATTGCAACTTATATTTTGTATTATCACTTCAATAGGATTTCCTGGAGCTGCGCAATTACACTTATGAGCGTCTGGATGGTTCAGTACGTGCTGAGGAACGGTTTGCAGCAATAAGAAATTTCAGCTCTCAATCTACCAAATGTCTTACGAGAGATGATAATCAAAGTGGAGCCTTTGTTTTCATGATATCAACTAGAGCAGGGGGTGTGGGGCTTAATCTCATTGGTGCCGATACTGTGAGTCTGATTGAACTCGATAACATTGCTAGTCTTATGGTTTTACCTACTAAATCTAGTAATATTTTTTACACATTATTTTAAATAAACATGTTTTTAGTCCCAAGCAGACAATTGCTAATGATGATCATACAGCCTTTCTGATTATGTTATCCATTGTTATTGAGATGATTGGTTGTAGGTTATCTTTTATGAACAAGATTGGAATCCTCAAGCTGACAAACAGGCCCTACAGCGTGCTCACCGCATTGGACAGTTAAATCACGTGTTGTCGATAAATTTGGTGTCACAGCGCACAATTGAAGAGGTAAAGACTATGGCTTACTAGTGGAGCCCTCTAATGATTACGTTGCTTCTGAAGTTCTGAGTTTCTTACCTTTTTAAATTGACATCAGGTCATAATGCGAAGAGCCGAGAGAAAACTTAAGCTTAGCCACAATATCATTGGAGAAGAGGATAGAACTGATGAAGGTGGGGATCTGGAAAATGAAGCTAGTGACATGAGATCTATTATCTTTGGCTTGCACCTGTTTGATCCTACAGATACAACCACAGAGATAGCAAATAAAAAAGCATCCCAGCCTCCCCGTCTTTCAACGAGTTTGTCCACTTAATTATTACAAAGTTTGATTATGAGAAAGAATACTTCTCATAACTAGCTGCAATTTAGCTTTGCTGGCAAGCTTGGTGTGGGGATGTTTCTATAACCCGCCAGAAGAATCATGGAAATATTAAAGATTGGCCAAATGGGAAACTTTGGGTTACAAGACACTAGCGGTTAAGGAACCTGATATCACAGCAAGCCAGAATATTTCAGAGTCAGGATCCGTCCAACTTGTGTATGGAGATTGTACCAATCCTTCGAAAGTTTGCCCTGCAAAGCCTGCCATCATATTCAGGTACTAATTTCGAGGAAGATATCATGATTGCATTATTCATGAAAGGCTATATCATGATTACATTCCTAGAAATCTTTAACTAATTAATAATTATTACTATATGATGTACCATGTTTTCTCAGTACGGCACCCTTGGAGGCAGAGGCTAGGATATTTTTTACCTGTTATCTAAGAAATAGTTCTGTATATTTGTTATTCCAGGCAGTGAGATCTGAGTAGAAATCACGGTATAGAACTATTTGTTGAAAAGATAAAGCCCCACCTGTATCAAGTTTTCTGCCAATTTTCCTCTGAACCAAATCTAAATACATTGCACTGTTGTCGCAGTTGCATAGATGATTCTGGTACATGGGGGCATGGAGGAATGTTTGATGCTTTGACTAGTCTCTCGACATCCATTCCTGATGCTTATCACCGTGCTTCTGAGTTTGCTGACCTCCACATGGGGGATCTTCACTTGATTCAGCTTGATGGTTAGTTGTTTTAACACTAGCTTGACTATTTTTGATTAATTTTTGTGTGCAGTGCATATCATTTTAGTACTCTATGAAATTCTCTTACCATACTCAACTTCCAAATGTAAGGCTGAAACCATCATCGGCACTATGCTGATCATTAGCTATGTCCATGTGTCCAAGGAGTAGCAGCATGGTGTAAGGATCAGCATAGTTGAGACAGGTTGTGGAGCATATGAACACATGCATTCTGAACATAGCACCTCCAATTAACCCTTCTAAGTGGAAACTGTGCATGGTTTGTCCAGCCTACATCGGGTGAATTCTGGGTGCAGGGTGTTACTGTTACTCCCAATTCATTCATATACAACAACAACAACAACATAGCCTTTTGTCCCAAGCTAGTTGGGGTAGGCTAGAGGTGAAACCCAAAAGGTCAAAAAAAAACAGAAAAAGAGTTAGAGGAAAGCAGAAAAGAAAGCAAAGATCACGGCTCAGGCACATTAATTGCTAGTCTCCAAGCGCTCCTATCCATAGCTAAATCCTTAGAGATATTCCACTCTTTAAGGTCTCTAATAACCGACTCGTCCCAAGTTAGTTTGGGTCGCCCTCTACCTCTCTTAACATTATTGGCCCGCTGTAGAACCCCACTACGCACCGGCGCCTCATTCATATGCAATGGAAATTTTTTAAATGTCGCTGTGTTGTGCCAAAAGTCCCATCAAAATGCTGTGACTGCATCAAATTCTCCAGGTTATATTTACTAAATCTACTAAATGTTCACCGTCTATTATTTTGTAGATTTTTTTTTTCATAATGACCTTATGTTTTCATTTGATTTGTATCCCTACTGCAGAAGACAACTGCACCCGGAGTTTGGATGCACCTTTATGGGTGGCACTAGCTATCGTTCAGTCTTACAATCGGATACGTAAAGTTCCAAGGAGTGAAATCTCCATGCCTGATTTGGAGCTCTGTTTATCGAAAGCAGCCTTCTCAGCTGCTCAGCGTTCTGGTAATGGTCCTTTTTGAGTGAAATCTCCATGCCTGATTTGGAGCTCTGTTTATCGAAAGCAGCCTTCTCAGCTGCTCAGCGGTTCCTTTGTTGACATAGAATTGTTCAGAAATCTATATCATATTTTTGAACTATCCAAACACCACCCAACTCTTCACCAATTCATGCCAGCGGTCAATATGCCTATTAGTTCAAGTAATACCTACATGTTAAACATCCAGTTTAGCCTAAATGCCCCTAACTATTGGCAGAGTTTCTTTAAATTATAAATCATCAAAACATGTTTGTATAGTGTTATAATCACTCCAATCCTTCGAAGACATTTCCCCTGTTTGTTCTTTTGCATTGAACCCGATATGATTTCTCTCTTTAGCTATACCAGTCTCAGTTATTTGTTTCCATTTCTTTTCTCTGAAGCGGCTATCCACATGCCCCGAATTGGCTACCAAGGTGGCTCCCACCGATCAGAATGGTATACCATAGAACGCCTGCTCAGGAAATATTCATCCCTCCATGGAATCGACATTTTTGTGTATGTGATACCACTTTAAATTTTTATGAGTTCTCCATTGATGTACTTTGCTAATGAATAGCTGCTACTGTTTTCCTGTAACAGGTACTACTTTCAGCGTTCATCCAGGCAACAGGCCGATTCTATCTAGCTAAGGCTGATACTTGTGCTGGAAGCAACCCAAGCTTGGTGTGGGGATGTTTCTGTAACCCGCCAGAAGAATCATGGAAATATTAACTAGCTGCAATTTTTTTTAAAGAGAAATTCTATTTCATCAAGCAAATAAAAAAGCATCCCAGCCTCCCCGTCTTTCAACGAGTTTGTCCACTTAATTATTACAAAGTTTGATTATGAGAAAGAATACTTCTCATAACTAGCTGCAATTTAGCTTTGCTGGCAAGCTTGGTGTGGGGATGTTTCTATAACCCGCCAGAAGAATCATGGAAATATTAACTAGCTGCAATTTAGCTTTTCTTTCCTTTTCCCACTTTTTTATAGCCTAGTAACTTATGAATAGATGAGCCAAATGAATTATGTTTAGGGTTTGCCTCTTTAGCTAAGAGGTATATGTCATATTATTTATATAAGGGAAGGGAAACTTCAACTTCTGTTTGTTGCAGAGCACTGTCCCTTTTGTTTATTCATCATTTATATTCCTTGTGAAATCTTACCGGATTAGTCTTCTGGAAATAATAAAGGCCTGAGCATTGGGCCTGTGGCTGGGCCTCCTGATCACAATGTTTTATATAATATAATAAGGTAGACCTTTTAAAATAAAAGAAAGAGAAAAGAAAAGGAGACCTTCCTATATTATTTTATATATATATATATGTATATATATAGGAAAATTCCTTTCTACCATCTCTGGTAGCTACCTTCACCCGTGTATCTCATGGTAGAAGACGTGTACGATCCAACGAAGAGTATGCATATGTAGTATATAATGATACTAGACTATCTGGGTGCTATGTAAATTGAGTATGTAAGCATACTTAACTGCTATTTAACATATAGAGTGTTGAATATTATTCAACGGGAGCACCGCCCAAGTCTGGTGGACGTGAAAAATCCCACAACCGTAAACATTAGGAGAGAAGCAGTAAATATGTCTGCATATTTACTCCTCGCTGTCATTCCGTTCATAAATGGCAAGAAATAATTATTGCTCCCTAATTGCTGACATTAATTAGCTGGAGACTATTCTGGAGACGTTTCCTTTATATGCAACTCTTTTATCAGCGTCATACCCCTTCACGAGATGGCTCTCCAGCATCTCCCCTCACGCATATAGTGGCAGCTCCGATCCCTGTGGTGGCGAGACACAGCAATGGCTAGCATCGGAGTGGTGCAGCGACAATTTGGTGGTGGCCCCGCATGTACGGCAGGGCCGTGTCGTTCATCAGGTGATTTGGATCCAATTTTTGTGCTTCTAAATGTTTGTTTTTCAATTGATGAGCTTTTGTTTCTTCTTGTATACTAGTAGCATGTAGTCAGCTGACATGGACGGAGGCTAGAAAGGTTTGGATGGGAGTGTATGGCCTCCACCTCGATTGCTTCTCCTTCTTGCGTCCTGCTTATAGGGTCAGCACGGATTGTACTATGCATGGCTTCCACCTCGATTGATTCAAATTTTGTAGGCATTGTGTACAAAATTAATTGGTTGATATTTGAGTCTGTGATTTTTTTCACTTCTTACTATTCCAAACATTGAATCATTACTGCATGTTATGGTATGGTTCAGTATGTGCCCAAATTTTCTATGGTTCTTAACTCTTATACAACACTCGAAATTTACTCTAATTTTGGTACGGCCGAACATGCAAGCCTTTAGCAAGCCTCTAGTTTGCAAATTGTGTATAAATTATGTTTTTTTAGTTTGGAGTCATTTTTTGAAGATCAAGGGAGTAATCAATAGGAATACTCCTCTAGCCAATGAAAAATTACTCCTAACTCTAGGATTATACAACACTCGAAATTTACTTTAATTTTGGTACTGCCGAGCATGCAAGCCTTT
Organism: Echinochloa crus-galli; assembly: GCA_900205405.1. NCBI lineage: Eukaryota > Viridiplantae > Streptophyta > Magnoliopsida > Poales > Poaceae > Echinochloa > Echinochloa crus-galli. The sequence continues at coordinate 485,774 of OAMR01000789.1, read as the reverse complement.
AGCAAGCCTCTGGTTTTGCAAATTACGTATAAATTATGATTTTTTGAAGTTTGGAGTGATTTTTTGGAGATCAAGGGAGTAATCAATAGGAATACTTCTATAGCCAATGTAAAATTACTCCTAACTCTAGGAAAATACGGCCATATAATATGCAATATTATTCTCTAATATTATTAAAATACTTATCTGAAACAACATGAAGTAATTAGTCAAAAAACAAGGAGTAATTAGTGAAGAAGACACGAAGTACTCCTAAAAATTGAAAATTACTTCTTTTGTAAAATGAAAAATACGCTTCTAGTCATTAAAATACTCATATTGTCCTGACGTAGTAAATAGTATACCTCTGGAATCTCCCTCTCTGTGCAATTTTAAATTAATAACAACAATAAAGCTTTCATGCAGGTGTGGCATGCACTTGGTGTCAAAGAGATCATGCAGGTTACGACGCACATACTCCCTCCATCTACTTTTCTAAGGCATATTAGAGGGTACTTCAGATACCAAGAAACCATGAAACCATGTGCTAGTGTTAATTAAAGAGGTCCGGTGAAGTAAAGCAATACAAAAACAAGCGAAATCTCATTAGGGAATACAAAAGAATCAGGGAAGAAAAGAGAGAGTTGGCGTGAATAAGATAAATCTTACAATTCCTGGAGTTAGGACTTGACCAACTTGGAGTCACACTTTCATTGATTTATGACTGGCAAAATAATTATAATCTAGTATTGTAAGTTTAGTCCATGTGTCACTTTTGTTCATCGCATATATTGATTACTAACTTTGTATTTATAAATATAAATTAGGAATATGGTTTCTTTGGATGTATTTATATGGTCTCCTGAAAGGTAATGGCATGTGTATCACTTATTCTAGAAGGAAGTAACCACATTGAGAAACCTATTATGACTACTGAGGTTTCAAATAAATTCAGGTATGTTTGTTTGATTTATTTATATATAACTAATATGGTTGCAGGTTTGCTGATTAAAGTCAGGAATTTTTTTCTAAACATGTTATTTGTTGATTAAAATATTTCAGCCAAGTGGGAGATGTTGGATTTTGGCTTTTATTGTGTCGTATCAATTTTTTCATTACACCTTACCGATAATTGTGACATTATTATTACAACATTCACATGATCTACAGGAACTTCCAATCAGCAATGCATGTCATGGCTGCTTGTAATTTGTTCATATATTAATTGCTGCACCGTTATAGAGGTAGCACAAATACTGAAGTAATTTTCTATCTTGGTTGTTGCCGCGGTTGGTATTAGAGCAAGTGCAATAATGGATTACAGGCAAGCTAGTCAGCACTTTTGGTGATGCGAAGGAAGAAAGGAGGAGAGAGAAGAGAGCTTGGCTCTCATACAAGCAACAAACAGAGCACAAGCTCCTATATAGAGGTGGGGCCAAATGAGAGAAGATGTGAGAGTGAATAGGAAAGAGAAGATAATAAATAGCAAAAATATAGTAATGTGTAGACAAGTAATAGATCACTATTGTATAACTTGGCTCTTATATCTTGTCTAATAGACAAGCACTTGGCTCTACTATTAACCATGCTCTTAGGTCAGCTTTGCTCAATTTTCAGTTTAGTTCTTTCAAAGAAATATATCGTCTTCTATTGGTATTAAAGTCTGTTAGGGATATAAGTGCCTCGAAATAATATTCTATTGCATATGGTTACTTTTGAGATTCGTTGTGTGAAAAGTTGTTGAATTACTTTTGTTATTTGGATAATGCCCACTATGCTAAAAAAAAAGGAGTCCCTTTTGTAGGTCCTGGTCGTTGAGTTTCTTGTGGATACTGGATACACTCGTAGAATTAAACACTTCACTCTTTTAAATCTGAATAGATATGCAAGATGCTATACTCTTATATTTGAACTAAAAAAATACTTCGATTTTTCGTAATGTGTTCCTTTTTATTTTTAACTATTGGATCTCAACTTATATATGGCTATTACAATTTCCAAGTATCTTAAAATTCATCACTTTAAAAATATAATATCACAGCATATACTATTTATGTATAAATAAAAATTTATTATTCACCCCTCCGTTCTAAATTATGATTCAATCTTGAGTTTTCTGCAACGTTTGATCATTTGTCTTATAATGATCTTTGAAGATAACATAAATCAAACAAAAGAAATGATACTGGCATTTTTCTTTTGGATAAAATGAATGGTGAAAAAATCAACGGCAAATGGTAATTTACAAAGATAGCAGATTTTTTATTAATATATATTTTTATTTATTATGATTTTTAAATGAGTGTAGATGGGAGGAGAAAGAAGAAAGAATGGGCTTGCTAGCGCCCGGACGTCCGATGTTGATTAAAATATCGGACGGTACTGTAGCATGTAAAATTCCTACCGCAACATGTATGCAATGTTGCATGTAACATGAGAACTTTTTACAACATACAAAAATAATATGTGCAACATCATAGGACAATATCTGAAACATGAAAAGCCACTGGTTGCAACATTGGGGACACCTATAGAAACGGACACCACCGGATATCATCCGGTTGCTATGGGAGTTGAGTAAAAATTTCCACCGCAACATCAGAGCATGTTTCATGAAACATCCCATTCATATAAAACATTCAATCGAATTTCATACGAAACATCCAATCAAACGCAACATCAAGAAAATGCTATTGCAACATCAAAATTATGCAACTGCAACATTAAATATTTGCAACATGAAAAATTATATAAGAAAATACCTTGATCTATTTTTAGAGAAAAATCCTACCGCAACATCAGCACTTGTTTCATGCAATATTTTGGAGCAAAATCATAGGACAGACAGTCGAATTTGAACTTATGTAAGCGAAACACTACAAATAAATATTGCAACATCAAAATTTAATTGCTGAAACATCAAAAGCCAGGTATTGCAACATTTAAAAATTGCAAAAGCTCACAAAGATTGACATTTGAAATTTCTTAAACTCCATATGCAACATCTGAGATCCCCGGATTGAAACATCACATCTCATATTGCAACATCAAAAAATAATAAATGTAACTTTATAAATCAACTGGTGAAACATCCAAAATCCATCATCCACAAAAATCACATGTTCCAAAAACATAAGGAACGATGTTGCAGCTGGAGGAGCGGCGCCTAGAGGAGCATAGACGGGGAGCGTGCGACGCCGCGGAGGAGGAGGCAGCGGCACGGAGAAGCGCGGGGTCGGCGGCGGCGTGGAGGAGCCGCGACCAGGGAGGCGGCGACGACGAGGGAGGCAGCAACGACGAGGGAGGCGACGACGACGAGAGAGGCCGCGGCGGCGCGGAGGAGCGTCAATGAGGGAGGCGATGGCGACGCAGTAGAGGAGCGCGGCGGCGCGGAGGAGCCATGACGAGATGCGGAGGAGGGACGGTGACGGAGGAGCTCGACGCGGCGGCAGCACCCGCGACGGCGGCGGCACGGAGAAGCGCTGGGTCGGCGACGGCCGCGTCGTCGTCGGCTCGCGGGGCGGCGGCGCTCGGGTCGGCGGCGGCGGCGGCACGGAGAAGCGCGGGGTCGGCGGTGGCCGCGTCGTCGTTGGCTCGCGGGGCGTCGGAGGCGGCGTGGAGGAGCACGTCGTCGTTGAGGAGGAGCAGACGCGGAGCGGCGGTGTCGACACGGGGAGGAGAAATCGGCGGCGGCGACGCGGGGATGAGAAATCGGCGGCGGAGCAAGCGAGGAGGAAGCCCACAGGTTTTTTTAATGTGATGCGGTGGGTGCGGGAGGTTTCTTTTTTTATTTAGAAAACAGCATACGCTGCCGCGGAATGAGTGGGAGACGTCCGATCCATCTATGGATGGCAACGGGTCGGGCAATGTGCGGGTAAGGCAATTGCCCGCCCGACAGCATGCCCGCGCTGTCTGGCTTTGCCCGCCCGCAATTATGCCCGCGGGCAAAATCCTTTGCCCGTGCCCGTCGGGCACCCGCCGGGTATCGGGCACCCGTGGGGCATGTTGAGACAGACAACAGATCAAGGCAAATTCAATTGATTCATTGATCAAACAATGCCACAATAGACATTCATTGACAAATTCATATAGCAACCATACTCCATAGAGTCATATACAAGTACTGCTAGCCACATATTCACATAGACACATTTATTAACAAGCATAGCAGTACTTAGCCACAATAGACAAATTCATTGGTCAGTACATGCACAAGCTGACAAGCACAACCAGCCACCGCCCACACGGCCACACACAAACACAGAGGGAGAGACCGAGAGGAGACAGGAAAGGGAATCTGCAGAAAGAAGAGAGGGAGTCGCGAGAGAACAGAGAAGGCGGGGTCGCGGCCTCGCGGGGAGCGGCGGACTGGCGGTCCTGGCAGAAGAGTGCGTCGCGCCGCCGCTGGCCGCTGCGCGAGCAGCCGAGCACGGAATCGGGAGAGAGATCGAGAGAGGGGGTCGGGAGAGCGGGGCGGCGCCGCGGCGGACTGGACGACTGGAGGAGTCGAGGACTCGAGAATATATGCAGTGGCGCGGTGCGGACTAGGGTTAGTTAATGGGCCTGGGCCGCATGGGTGGGTGGGATACTGAGATAGATAGATGGATGTAACCCTTAACGGTAGCCGCGGGGTACCCGCGGGTAGGATAATTTCATATCCATATCCTTGCCCATCGGGCACGAAACCCGCGGATACCCGTGCCTGCGGGTAAAATTGCCATCCTGGATCCATCGGACGCCTGACCTGAAGCATTAAATGTCAACTGGCCCACACCACAGGCCGGTGGGTCCAAAGGAAAGGAAAAGGAGGCGGCATCCCCCACAAGGCAAGGCGCGCAAGAGTGAGATCCCGATCTGTGTCGTCGGCGGTGGCCATGGCGGAGGACGCCACCAGCAGCCACCCGTCTCGCTACGTCAAGCTCACCAAGGACCAGGACGCCCCCGCCGAGGACATCCTCCCCGGCGAGCTCAACCAGCCAGTCCACGTCCCGCAGGTGCGTGCGTCCGTCCGTCATTTCTTCTCACTCCCTCCGATCTGAATCTGATCACCTCTCCGTCCATCCCTCGAGTAGCTTGAAGGCCGGAGGTGCAGCGAATGCGGCAAGGTCCTGCCCGAGAGCTACGAGCCGCCCGCCGACGAGCCCTGGACCACCGGAATCTTCGGATGCACCGACGACCCTGAAACCTGTAATTTAATAATTTCTCTCGATCATCTCGTCTCTTACATTCTGTAACTCACTCTAGTTCCCTCCCTCCTTCTCTGAGGTTTGGGGCTTTTCACCGCTGCAGCAAGGGTCTGCCAGATTTCAGTCCTAGCACTATTACCCAAAATCATCACCTTGTCGATGGTCGGAGGCATTAGATCACATCATGAAAAGTCGGCTCGTGGTTCATTGTTTGGTTGACGCATTCTCTGGTACATTAGTTGTTATACTTCAAGCTCATGGTGAGGTAGCCCTGTCCAGTAGCACTTCCTTGGGTGCCGCTTCCTTGCCCTCCATCTCGTTACATGCTGCAAATTCTACTCGGGCTAAAATGTTCACAACGATCAGGCTGGAGCTTCTGGTTCCTACATTCATGTGTCCCTAGACTTGCCTTCTCGGCATTGCTTGACGCCCTAGGGCACAACATGTTCGTCAACCTTTGGAAGGTAGAATGCTAACCACGGTATGATTGCTTGCTGTGTCCCTAGTGCAAGAAACGGTTTCAATCTACCGTTTAATGTGCATATTTCCTTTTTTTGTTCACTATTATGTCCATTGCATCCCCGTTTCATGCTTTGCCAATGTGCAAAGAACATGTAGGAAATAAGGGGTGCTAGTTTGTGATTAATTCTTGGACAGTGTTGTGTATGTGCTCAGTAGCTGAGAATGGTCATGCTGCTATGGATTCTGTTCGTATTTCAGAATGTTTCCTTTGCATATGGCTCAAAATCCGGGATACATCGGTACATGGTACTTGGATTCCTTTTATAAGAAAACATCCATTTGCTTCACTTGTTGATGTTAACCTTTTTGGCTCATGCGTGCTACTTTTGATGGATGCGGTCACAAAGTTTAAGGCCACAGAACAATCATCTAGTTCATGTGCTTTTCAATTCCTTTATATATTTACTTCAGGAAGGCCTTAGATTAAACTTCTCTTCCTTGGCCATTCTTCAGAGAATATTTTATGTCTCAGTCTGTGAAATACATCATCAATAAAATGCTTGAGTTTGGATAATTGAGTGTTCAAAGATCAACATGCGATTTGTGGCTTTGTGCTTCATTTCTCTCTATGCCCATATGTATGAATGCTATGTCCAGACTCTAGAATGCCTGTTTGAAATGGAAGTGGCTGGGAAACAGTATTTTAATGTCAAATTGTCTGTTTATTGTGACACTAGGTCGAACTGGATTGTTTTGTCCTTGTGTGCTGTTTGGACGCAATGTTGAGGCTCTTAGAGAGGACATCCCTTGGACAACTCCTTGCGTTTGCCATGCTGTGTTTGTTGAAGGAGGGATCACGCTGGCAATTCTGACAGCAATATTTCATGGTGTGGACCCAAGGACATCATTTCTGATTGGAGAAGGTTTGGTGTTCAGTTGGTGGTTATGTGCTACCTATACTGGCATTTTCCGTCAAGAACTTCAGAGGAAATATCATCTCAAGGTGCAATTTGCTCACTGTTTTCTTTGTTAAGATGCACACATTTTTTACTTGGTCTCTTTTGGTACTTGGATGTGTACTGGTCGTGCACTTTATATAAGACGTGCAGAGTAATAGTAATACCAGACTGACATTTGTTGTTATGTTTGTTGCAGAACTCTCCGTGTGACCCGTGCATGGTCCACTGTTGCTTGCACTGGTGTGCAAACTGCCAGGAGCATCGTGAGAGGAGGGGTAGGCTTGCAGAGAACAGTGCTGTGCCCATGACTGTTGTGAACCCACCTCCAGTGCAAGAGATGAGCATGTCAGAGGACCGTGCTCCTGTGGCCCCGGAGAATGGAGCAGCTAATGCCGAGCATGAAGCAGCAAAGAGCGAGCACGATGACGTTGAGGTCATTCCTCTATAGGTCGTCTACTATAGGATCAGAATACTAGGATGGGTAGCATGAAACTGATCCGAATGGTCATGTTAAATCCGTTGTTATTTTCTTATGAATTTGAGGACCGAACGAAGGAAGTGGATGATAGCGGAGCAGAGGAGTTGATCCAGTTATTGGTTTTGTACTCTCTTTAATGTATGCTGGACGGAGTATACTCGTGCATAGGTTAATCCAAGAGCTAGCTCGTGCATAAGTCTTACTTTGAATATGCTAACATTTTATCTTTACAGGAAAAGCATGATGATGCTTACGTGATATGAATATGAGTATGTTTACCTTACCTCGTTGCGGTGTTGTCTTTTGTATACCCAGAAGCACATAGGTTCGGTATGGCATGGTGTATCCATCCGTTTATCATCTCAGTCTGTTATGAGAAAACTTTTAATTCAGCAATCTCACTTTTAATTAATTCAGCAATCTCACTTTTAATTCAGCAATCTCCTGCTGGTAGTGTTTTTTTCATCTTCGACAGATACATAGTACAACACAAAAAAGAAAAAAAGAGGAAAGCAACCAGATCAGCAGCAAACGGCTAGTCCACTTTGCTTGAGCAGAGAGAGACAATCGATTTGATTTGGGGAACACTGAAGAGCCGACATGAAGTTTAGGTTTCGCCATCCGTCTCCATGGCGGCCGCCGCCGCATCTCCTCGCCTCAGCTCGCCGCCCTCCCTCCCGCCGCGTCCACGCCGGCAACTCCGGCGATTCCCAAGGTTTGGTTCGCCACCCCCCGCCCCCCTGGAAATACATACAACTCAATCCCATTTTATTCCTTCACTCGCTTGCCACTCTTCAGGCAACGGTCTCAACTCCATGTTTTGTCTTGCAGGCAAAGGCAAATTCCTTATACCTGGTGCAACAGCGGCAGTGCTTGTCATGCTTGGCGCTCTACATGCTAGGCGCATGTACGATGACAAGAAAGTAAGACATGCATCGCAAGGTTTACTTTTAATACAAAAATGTTACCAGTCACAATGCTCCAGCAATACCTAACTTCTACGTGTCAATTTATAAACAAAAGTACCAGCATATGGCTACTCTGTAAGCATTACATTGTTTCCTGGGTTTTTATCTCTACTAGGAACTAGAAAGCAGTAGTGCTATGCCGGCATCTCGTTCTCATATACGCTATTCCTTTCTTGCAAGGTTGTCCAAAGGAAGGAGAAGGGGATTGAACCAGAATTTTCGCCAGATTTCAAGGTATTACTGCACTAGTTAACACTTATTGGCACAACGACCTCTCATCCATGTGCATTGCCTTCTGACTGCATAATGGTTTCGTTTAAAATACAGGCTTCATTTTATAGGCTTCTACCATTGCGTTCTATGTCACGTTCCTGGGGATCCTTGATGGAATTGGTCTGCACTCTTCAACCCGTACAGGCTGCCATGTTCTTTTCCTATTTACTCTTTTTATTTATAGTTGCATCCCTTGTAGGATATCCCAGTTTTCATGCGCCCCGCCATTTACAAAGCATGGGCTAGAGCATTTCACTCCGGTATGCCTTCACCTTTCATCATGCTTTCTTACATTGCATCAAAGTTCACCTGCAAAATTTATTTACCAGACAATAGCTAGCTTCTGCTCATAACCATCTTTCTAGTATGTGTGCTTGTACACTCAGTTAATGATAGATACAGTTCCTACCTTCATGTGTGACTACTGTGTTCTTACTTACACTGAGCATCATAGTGTACATATAGCCATATATATGCTTACTGGCCTACTGCTCTCTGATAATTTACTGGTTCTTAGAGGTCTGTTGTTGAAACAAACAATTGCTTATTTATACATGCTTGCACTTTCTCTGTACTCGTGGTTCATGAAAACTTGATATATAGTTGTCATCACTTCTTTCGAAGACTTTGGCGATGATTTGAAATGAAATGTTGACTCCTGAATAATGTAGATTTGCAAGAAGTTGCTCTTCCTCTAGAAGAGTATCCTTCATTACAAGCATTCTTCATCCGCGGTCTCAAAGAAGGAGTGAGGCCCATCGACCCGGATCCAAACTGTCTGGTAACTGGTAACAAGATAGTTATCCTGTATAGCCATTAGTCTGATAGGTGATTGGTAAATTCTGACCTGTATGTGTGTCTGATTGTACCATTAGGTGAGTCCTGTGGATGGTAAAGTTTTGAGACTTGGAGAGCTAAGAGGTCCAGGAACCATGATTGAACAAGTGAAAGGCTTTTCTTATTCTGTTTCTTCTCTTCTTGGTACGAGTTCATCCCTTCACAATGCTGCAGAGGAAGAACTTTCTAGGGAGCGCATAGAGCAAAATATGCCTGAGAACTCAAATGCAAAATCGTGGTGGCGAGTATCAGTTGCTTCACCTAAACTACGGGATCAAACAATATCGAGGTATTTGTACCATTAAGGATTTAGAATTACAAAATCTGAGACAATTGCATAAGCTAGTTCACCAATTTGGCGTCGGTTAATTTATGATCCCATATCATACAACTAAAACCCATATCAGTTATGTCCTTGTATGATCGCCATTGATGATCGTCCTTTCCATCTGAACGTTTAGAACAGCAATATGTAATTGCATATATTTATATCATGCTGCTCTAAGCTGTGAGCTGATATGGATTATTTGGCGGGGATTAGATCACACGATACAGCAGAGGCAGAACCTGGTTCGCCCTCCCTTGGAGCCTCTGAACCAATCTCGCCCTCTTTCGAGGCTCTGAGAATTATGGTTATACTTCTGCTTGCCTTCAATCGATACAACTCCTCTCATTATATAGAGAGGTTTACTTGACCCCTAGCACTAGACTTCCAATCCGGTATTATTATCTCTAACTAATCCCGCTACAGTACCCACTGCTACAGTGCCACGGGTACTGTTCATAGGCTGGGCCCTAGGCCTCCAGCCGGCCCATTGGCCATAACACTTCACCACCCCTCGAAGACAGCTCGTCCTCGAGCTGGTATAAACCTGACTCAAACGACGACTTGACACGACACACACCATTAAGCCTTTTACATCTCGGCTTAAACCTAAATTATTGTTGGAATGCCACCATTGCTAAAATCTTGAAACGTTGGTTGCTCGCTTGATGAAGAAGCTAGACCGGAGACAGAAAACAGTGCACCAACGCTGAAACTGATGACGATCCAGGGCGAGCATAGCCAAATGCAGCAATGCTCATGGCGGCCAGAGCGAGTACCCCAATGGTCCGGCCAGGGGTACTGGTGATGGCCCGCACGACTGTCGAACAGCAACGAAGGGCTGACCGAAAAGATGCAGCACATGGTAGCCGAAAGCAGTCGCGGTAGGAACTCCTGTGGGCCGAGCGGTCGCCGCGAAGGTGACGAAGGCTGGAATAGAGGCTCCCGGCGGCCGCGGATAGTGCCACACACGGCGCGAGCGCAGAAGCTGAAGATGGGGCGGGCGAAGAATCCTGGCCCGGAGACGAAACCGCGGGTGGCTCGGGACGCGGGGCCGGTGACTGGGCGGCAGGCGCAGGCGCGGACGAGGCTGCGCGAGCCTCGGCAGACGCCGGGGACGCCGGAGACGAGGTCGCGGGCGACGCGGAAGATGTCGAAGACGTGGCCGCGCGTGACGGCGACAAGCAGACACGCAGCTGGTGGCGAGACCAACCGCGCCGCACTCGGAGGACCCATCGCTGCCCACAGGCCATAACACTTCACCACCCCATCCGGGGTTACCTCTTCGCTTCGTCTAGCACCACCTCGTCGCCAGCGTCGCCGTCTCGTTCTACCCCTTCGTCTACTCCAGCAACTGTGGGCTGCATCGGCATCTTCTACCTCGCCGTTCTTCTGCGCCTACGGTCGTCGTGGAGGCCTTCTCTGCTGGTCCCTCAGACAACGGCGTCTTGGTGGTGCACTCTCCCTCGCACGTCCGGTATTGGCAACACTGGTGCGTGCCGAATTTTCCCTTCCTCGAAGCACTGATCGCAATGGCTCAACCATTGCAATGGATCAGAACTCCCATCAAAGGTTGGAATGTGGAATATGGAGAACCCCATAGTGGCTCGATTGAAGTAGGGATGAGATCTGGGTGGCGCGCAGGGGAAGGCGGCGGCGGCGGAAGCAGATGCGATCCAAGAAAGCTGGCTCTGAATACCAAAGATGATATGGATTATTTGGCGGGGATTAGATCACACGATACAGCAGAGGCAGAACCTGGTTCGCCCTTCCTTGGAGGCTCTGAACCAATCTCGCCCTCTTTCGAGGCTCTGAGAATTATGGTTATACTTCTGCTTGCCTTCAATCGATACAACTCCTCTCAGTATATAGAGAGATTTACTTGACCCTTAGCACTAGACTTCCAATCCGGTATTATTATCTCTAACTAATCCCACTACAGTACCCACTGCTACAGTGCCACGGGTACTGTTCATAGGCTGGGCCCTAGGCCTCCAGCCGGCCCATTGGCCATAACAGAGCTGTGACATCAGTGCACGCTTGCATTCATATTATAACAATTTACCTTGTACAAAACAATGAGTTGAGGTATTTGATTTGAGACCAGCAACTTTCTTTTTCTTCTTTGATGGTGAATATAACCTGAAAATGTCGCACTTGGTTTGCATGGATCTGTTCCTTTTCGAGTTGCAACGACTGTATAATGCCTCTCAACATATTCATTAAAAACTGCCATGTTTGGACAAATTGGCTGGCATTAATTAGACTTGTCCTTGGCAGCCCGAAGAAAGACATCTTTTATTGTGTCATCTATTTGCACCCTGGTGACTACCATCGAGTTCATTCTCCTGTTGATTGGAATATTTTAAAACGACGGCATTTCTCAGGTTTGTCCATACCTAACCGAGCTATGCGGTAACTACTGTAGGAGTGATACAAATGTAGTGTATTTGCAGGTCATCTTTTGCCCCAGAATGATCGTGCTGTACGGACCATCCGGAACCTGTATGTTGAGAATGAAAGGGTAATATCTCTTTTTAGCTTCTTTTGAGAAGTGGAGGCTGGTTGATGAGCCAGAAGTAGAATTTGGTGAATGACAGGTAGTACTTGAAGGGCGATGGAAAGAAGGCTTTGTTGCAATCGCCGCAGTTGGTGCTACTAATGTTGGGTCTATCAGGGTAATTTCTGGTGCTGTCAGAACGGATTGCCGGTTAGCGGATGAATTTGTAATGAATGCTGTGTTTGTGCAGGTAAATGTTGAGCCGGAGCTGAGGACGAATAGGGCGTTGTCAAGGTTGGTCCACTCGGTGCCTCCTGAGGAGCGTGTTTATGAACCTGAAGGCACTGGCGTGGTGGTTAAGAAGGGGGAGGAGGTAAGCTACTTTGCTTGAGCTAGCAGCTACTGTAGACGCTTGCGTGGTAAATGGAACGAAGAGCGATGGTGATGTTTATTTGTGGCAACCATTCGCAGATAGCTGGATTCAAGATGGGGTCAACCGTTGTGGTGGTGTTCGAAGCCCCAGCGTGGAAGAGGACGGCAAGCGAGGACGGCACGGTCTCTTCAGCTTCAGCAGACTTTAGCTTCTGCATCAAGGCTGGTGACAAGGTCAGGGTGGGAGAAGCCATTGGGCGGTGGAGTGACGATGAATCGTAGGTTTATTTGATACGGTGTTTGATGGGGTGCATCGGCTGTAAGAGCTAGGCTATGGGGGTGGCTATGGATGTTTCATTCCATTGATTTCGCCGTTTTGTCCTCTTTGCAACAAATTCTGCTCGATCCTCGAGCTAGCTGATGCATGTTTTATGGACGGCCCATTGCAGGCAAATAAACTCTTCTTCGTATGCTGCAGGGCTGTGGTTTTATTGCATTTCCAAGTCTTGATGTTAGTTTCCTAATGAAAATGAGAGAATCAGCCTATCCATACTGAATTCTTGTATCCATCATCGATAGCCACTGCACTTCATTGGTTCATTCACATGCCCTGTGTGATGTACTAGGAGTAATCCCAAGTCATTAAATAAATTAAGAAAAACACTGATTGAAGCAAGTGGCACTAAGGTGGTGTTTGGTTGAACAATGTAAACGCAAACGTAAAGGGAATCGAAAAACAGCGGTAACGTAAACAATGTAATCCATTACTTGATTTGTTTGGTTTGGTCCTAGTAACGGTAACAGATTGAGGAAGAACAATGGACGCCGCGTCAAGCGTCAGCACCGTCCATGGCGTCCTAGATGTCGGCCTCGGTGATGACCGCCGGCGCCGTGCTGTGGTGGCCGTTGAGGGCGGGGCGGATGTCGCACTCGAAGTGCCTCCAGAGGAGCGTGGCGTTGCGCTGCTCCTCGGTGAGCTGGGACGGCTGTATCTTGTTGACGGCGGACATGGTGACGGCGTTGGTGGCGAGGAGGACCCCGCGGAAGCCTTGAGCACGAGCACGGAAGGCGCGACGGCGCCGGCGGAGGCAGCAAGCGTGAGGGAGCAGTAGCCCGCTGGCGGTCGATGACGTCGTGCATCTCGGCGCGGTCCGCCGCCGCACGGAGCTTCTCGGCCATCACGCCATCCTGCGGGCAGCCGCCGGCATCGCGATGACGCGCGCGTCCATCGAGCTTGAGGGCGAGGTCCGCAGCAGCGGGGTTGGGGGCGGCGACGACGTCTGCAGGCCACCGGTGGGCACGTGCAGGGTGTCATCGAGGACCTCCAAGCTGCTGGGGACGACGAGTTTCTCCGACGAGCGGGCGGAGAGCCGAGATCGATTTCTGATTACGCCCAACTCACAGCGGAATCGAATTTGTACAGCGCTGTTATCCGATTACGGGGGACCCGATTACGGAGCCGTTGAAACAAACATCATCTAACGTAATTGGTTACCGGTGTAATCTATTTACGTTACATTTCCTCCAACCAAACGCCATCTAAGATATATATGGTTCTCGCTCGGAGGCTCGGAGCTTCGTACAGCTAGATATAGGATTCTACTCCCTCTGTTCCAATTTATTAGTCGTTTGGCATTTCAAAGATTCATAGTTAGTAATATGTATCTAAACATAAGTATATATGTAGATACATACTATTATATATGAATCTAGATTTGCCAAAACGACTTATAATTTGATACGGAGGGAGTATTATACACCAATAATGCAAGTTGTCTTTTATACATATTTCAAAGGATAGTAGCAGATGGATCAAAGTGTAAGATAGGAAGAAGAGAGATCGAGATCCATGGAGTCTCTCCCTGTGCCGAGCGTGCAGGCAATGGCAGGTGTAGGTGGGGCCCATGTGCCGGCGAGGTATCTCCGGCCAGAGGTGGCCGCAGATGCTGTCGCTGGCGACGGCGAGACAGCAATACCCATCATTGACTTTCAGAGGCTGCTTCACCCGGAGGCTGGTGGTGACGAATCTGCACGCCTCCATGGGGCCTGCCAGGAGTGGGGCTTCTTCCAGGTTCTCTAATCCTCCTGATTCTTTCCTATCTCCACCCTCCCTGCCTCCCGATCTCTTCATCTCTTCTCTTCTCATCTGCAATGCAATGAAATTTATTTACAAATTGAGCAGCTCATAAACCACGGTGTTCCGGATGGCGTGATGGAGGGGATGAAGGCGAGTATTCAAGGATTCTTTGAGTTGCCTTCAGAAATAAAGCAGCAGTTTGCTCAGGAACGAGGGCAGCTGGAGGGCTACGGTCAGCTGTTCGTGGTCTCGGAGGATCAGAAGCTGGACTGGGCTGACATTCTCTGCATGAATACGCAGCCGCCTCAGCACAGAAACATGAGATTCTGGCCTGACACACCTGCCTTCAGGTATGTAATTAAATAAGCTCACTCCGTATGTGATCGATGTGTATAATTACTTGCTTGCGAAAAATGCAGAAACCGGCCTAGTCATTTCACATTCACCTACATAGGACATATGTAAATGCTAGGTCGACACTGGACGCGTATTCGGCTGCCGTGAAGAATGTAGCCGATCGCCTGCTGGGCATCATGTCCAGGAACCTGGGACTGCATCCGGAGGTGATTGCTAACAAATGCATCATACAGTCGGTGAGGATGAACTACTATCCTCCATGCGCGGAGGCGGACAAAGTTGTGGGCTTCTCGCCACACTCGGACGCTGATCTTCTCACCCTGGTCCTGCAAGTGAACGAGGTCCAGGGTCTGCAGATACGGCGGGACGATGGCACCTGGGTTCCCGTGCAGCCTCTCCAGGGCGCTTTTGTTGTCAACATTGGAGACATTCTTCAGGTATTTATACATTCTGTTGATTATTGATATTCCTTTAAATTATTATTATGGATTGATTGATTGATGAATCATATACGTATATCGAACGTCGTCAGATCTTCACAAATGGAAGGTACCGGAGCATCGAGCACCGGGCCATGATCAACGCGCAGAGGGAGCGGCTGTCAATTGCGGCATTCCACTCTCCGAGCATCCATGCCACGATAGGCCCTCTCCCAGACCTCCTGGTGGCGGAGCGGGAGGAGATGGCCATCTACAAGACGCTGGACCACGAGAGCTTCATGAGGCTCTTTTTCTCTGCCAAGCTGGAGGGCAAGAGCTTCTTGAAAGGGATGGAGCTCTAGCTAGACCTCCAAAACCGGCCTTCGATTGTGCGTGGCTGTGATGCAATTCATCATGGCAACGTATCCTATGCAAACCAGCTTCATGTACAAATTATGCAAACTTCTACCATAGTCATTGGATCCACATCCGATAGACGTATAGAGAGGTGGGAAATTTTATCACTTAAACCCTCCCACCATTAACTTTTCTAACCACAATTTCTAAAAACCTCCTCATAATGGGTCAGGACTGCGCGTCGTTCTCCCGAACCCTCCGTCAGCGCCGCCGCTTGTTGGCCGGCGATGGGCGCCGACACGGGCGGGGCCTCCAGGTAGTCGAGAGGCGGCGCGAATTCCACGAGACAGTCGGTATATGATGGACTTGCACACCTCCCGCAAAGCAGGATAGAGATCAGACACGCATTCACATGGGTGAACAACGAGGAGGTGGGAAAGCTAGCGTTGCTCACGAATCGCAGCTGCCTGTCCTTGCTGTTGCCTAATGTCGTCGTTGTGATGCTCCGTTCACCACCGCTGCTCCACTGGATGATGTTGAGCTCCCGCTCGCAACATGCTCGCCGCCGTGCGCCCGGGCGGCGCCCACAGAGCTGCTTCTTCCACGAGGCCGCGCAATTTTGGGTCGATGTCTGCTCCATCGTCAAGCCTTCCGCGTGGAGCTCCGCCATCTGCCACAATTCACTAGCACACGACTCCATCTTGCGTGAGCCGCCGGGCGGAGCCCGAGCCGCCTCCCGCGCGCCGGCACCGTAGATCTCGGGAGAAGAGAGACAGAGTAGGAGAAGGGAAAGGAAAATGGGAAAAGGAAAATGTGGGAGGGTTTAAGCGCTAAAATTTCCTATCTCTCTATACAGCCATTGGATGGAGATCCAGTGGATATGGTGAGAGTTTACATAGTTTGCACATGAAGCTGGTTTGCATAGCGGTCAGCTGTTCGTGGTCTCGGAGGATCAGAAGCTGGACTGGGCTGACATTCTCTACCTGAATACGCAGCCGCCTCAGCACAGAAACATGAGATTCTGGCCCGACACAACTGCCTTCAGGTATTATGTAATAAAACTCCGTATGTACGTGATCGATGTGCATAATTACTTGCTTGCGAAAAATGCAAAAACACATTCACCTACATACGACATATGTAAAGAAAGAGATGGAACGAGAGCATATATGTGAATATATGTATATGCTAGGTCTACACTGGACGCTTATTCGACTGCCGTGAAGAATGTAGCCGATCGCCTGCTGGGCTTCATGTCCATGAACCTGGGACTGCATCCGGAGGTGATTGCTAACAAATGCATCGGCGGTGGAATATAATACAGTCGGTGAGGATGAACTACTACCCTCCATGCGCGGAGGCCGGCAAAGTTGTGGGCTTGTCGCCACACTCCGACGCTGTTCTTCTCACCCTGGTCCTGCAAGTAAACAAGGTCCAGGGTCTGCAGATACGGCGGGACGATGGCACCTGGGTTCCCGTGCAGCCTCTCCAGGGCGCTTTTGTTGTCAACATTGGAGACATTCTTCAGGTATGCAGTATTCATTCCGTTGATTATTTCATTGCTTGACGGATCATTAATTATTCGATCATCCTTTATATTATTATTATTATTGATTGATTGATTGATGAATCATATATATCGAACGTCGTCAGATCTTCACAAATGGAAGGTACCGGAGCATCGAGCACCGGGCCATGATCAACGCGCAGAGGGAGCGGCTGTCAATTGCGGCATTCCACTCTCCGAGCATCCATGCCACGATAGGCCCTCTCCCAGACCTCCTGTGGCGGAGCGGGAGGAGGAGATGGCCATCTACAAGACGCTGGACCACGAGAGCTTCATGAGGCTCTTCTTCTCTGCCAAGCTGGAGGGCAAGAGCTTCTTGAAAGGGATGGAGCTCTAGCTAGACCTCGATCCACCGGCCTCCAATATATATTAATTGTGCGTGGCTGTGATGCAATTGATCATTCATTGATTTCGCCGTTTTGTCCTCTTTGCAACAAATTCTGCTCGATCTCGAGCTAGCTGCTGCATGTTTTATGGACGGCCCATTGAAGGCAAATAAACTCTTCTTCGTATTTCATTTCTAAGTCTTGATGTTAGTTTCCTAATGAAAATGAGAGAATCAGCCTATCCATACTGAATTCTTGTATCCATCATCGATAGCCACTGCATTTCATTGGTTCATTCACATGCCCTGTGTGATGTACTAGGTGTGATCCCAAGTCATTACATAAATTAAGAAAAACACTGATTGAAGCAAGTGGCACTAAGATATATATGGTTCTCGCTCGAAGGCTCGGATCGATCAGAGCTTCATACAGCTAGATATAGTATTCTATTCTACACCAATGCAAGTTGTCGTTCACATATATATTTCAAAGGAGGTGTATGTAGTAGTAGCAGATGGATCATATCGAGGCTAGGCGCTAGCTCATAGGAGTCCGTCTGTCTAGCTCGATCAAAGTGTAAGATATATAGGAAGAAGAGCTAGAGATCGATGGAGTCTCTCCCTGTGCCGAGCGTGCAGGCAATGGCAGGTGTAGGTGGGGCCCATGTGCCGGCGAGGTATCTCCGGCCAGAGGTGGCCGCAGATGCTGTCGCTGGCGACGGCGAGACAGCAATACCCATCATTGACTTTCAGAGGCTGCTTCACCCGGAGGCTGGTGGTGACGAATCTGCACGCCTCCATGGGGCCTGCCAGGAGTGGGGCTTCTTCCAGGTTCTCTCCCTCGATCCCTGCAGTACGGGCAGCTACTGCTACTCGATCTCTTCTCTCTTCTCATCTGCAATATAATGCAATGAAATTATTTACAAATTGAGCAGCTCATAAACCACGGTGTTCCGGATGGCGTGATGGAGGGGATGAAGGCGAGTATTCAAGGATTCTTTGAGTTGCCTTCAGAAACAAAGCAGCAGTTTGCTCAGGAACGAGGGCAGCTGGAGGGCTACGGTCAGCTGTTCGTGGTCTCGGAGGATCAGAAGCTGGACTGGGCTGACATTCTCTACCTGAATACGCAGCCGCCTCAGCACAGAAACATGAGATTCTGGCCCGACACAACTGCCTTCAGGTATTATGTAATAAAACTCCGTATGTACGTGATCGATGTGCATAATTACTTGCTTGCGAAAAATGCAAAAACACATTCACCTACATACGACATATGTAAAGAAAGAGATGGAACGAGAGCATATATGTGAATATATGTATATGCTAGGTCTACACTGGACGCTTATTCGACTGCCGTGAAGAATGTAGCCGATCGCCTGCTGGGCTTCATGTCCATGAACCTGGGACTGCATCCGGAGGTGATTGCTAACAAATGCATCGGCGGTGGAATATAATACAGTCGGTGAGGATGAACTACTACCCTCCATGCGCGGAGGCCGGCAAAGTTGTGGGCTTGTCGCCACACTCCGACGCTGTTCTTCTCACCCTGGTCCTGCAAGTAAACAAGGTCCAGGGTCTGCAGATACGGCGGGACGATGGCACCTGGGTTCCCGTGCAGCCTCTCCAGGGCGCTTTTGTTGTCAACATTGGAGACATTCTTCAGGTATGCAGTATTCATTCCGTTGATTATTTCATTGCTTGACGGATCATTAATTATTCGATCATCCTTTATATTATTATTATTATTGATTGATTGATTGATGAATCATATATATCGAACGTCGTCAGATCTTCACAAATGGAAGGTACCGGAGCATCGAGCACCGGGCCATGATCAACGCGCAGAGGGAGCGGCTGTCAATTGCGGCATTCCACTCTCCGAGCATCCATGCCACGATAGGCCCTCTCCCAGACCTCCTGTGGCGGAGCGGGAGGAGGAGATGGCCATCTACAAGACGCTGGACCACGAGAGCTTCATGAGGCTCTTCTTCTCTGCCAAGCTGGAGGGCAAGAGCTTCTTGAAAGGGATGGAGCTCTAGCTAGACCTCGATCCACCGGCCTCCAATATATATTAATTGTGCGTGGCTGTGATGCAATTGATCATTCATGCATCCATATTAATCCGCCGAGGGAAGAATGAATTCGAGGAGAAGGGGATTGATTAATTGGACAAACATATTTGTTTTCAAGCTCCGAGATATGCATGCATCTGATTTTGGCACTACAGCGACACTATAGCATTTCGTTGTATGTGTGAATAATTGTCCAAACATTGATTAATTAGGTTTAAAATATTTATCTCGCAAAGTACAATAAAACTGTGTAATTAGTTTTTGTTTTCATCTACATTTAGTACTCCATGCATATGCCGATATTTTGATGTGATGAGAATTTTTTTGCACAGTGAAATTTGAGGGAGAAATTTGAGAACTGAAAAAGATATGTTCTAAAAAAAAGATATGCGTCAGAATTCTCCTCAAGCACAGTATTAACGAGCCGAACCGAGCCAACAACTTTTTTTTTTGCTCGTTTTCTTAACGAGTCAAGCTGAGCTGGCTCGGTAAGAGTAACTCCTTCACTGTTTTAGTTCTTTCTTTTAAACTACCCCGATGGTCCGCCACTATCGGTAGCCTAATGAGCCACAGCGAGCCGAGCCGAAACAGCTGAACCCACCACTAATCGTAACCAATACAGTCAAACTCTTGTGCCCGGGCTACGTCAACACGGACTTGATCACCCTGTTGCGGTGTAGCTAGCTAGCATCCGCCGTGGCTATGGCCAGGAGTGGAGGTGTCCTTCTGCCCGTATTCTCTATCCACTAACCACTGCCAATTTGAGGCCATTTGAAGCTAATGGGAACTTATCTTTTTTAGAAAAATCACCCCCCTAAAGCAGTTTTAAAAAATCATAATAAATTACAGAAAAATCATAAAATAAAAAATCAAATTGTGTTGGACTCCAAATGAGTAGATCTACGCAGTGAACATATAATATAGTATGTTTTAGTACATTTTTTACAGATATGAAGAAAAGCATAGATCTAAAGTTACAGGAAAAAATGTACTAAAGCATTCTGTATTATATATTCACTGCATAGAACTACTAATTTGGAGTCCAACATAATTTGATTTTCTATTTTATGATTTTTTTGTGATTTATTATGATTTTTCAAAACTGCTTCGTGGGATGATTTGTCCGGTTTTAGAAAGTTTAGGGGGTAAAAAATCTATTTTCATAGGTTGGGGAGGTGATGTGTTCCACCCCTCATAGATTGGGGGTGAAGTAGACTTTTTCCTTCCTTTTATTCA
Source organism: Echinochloa crus-galli (assembly GCA_900205405.1). NCBI lineage: Eukaryota > Viridiplantae > Streptophyta > Magnoliopsida > Poales > Poaceae > Echinochloa > Echinochloa crus-galli. The sequence continues at coordinate 465,025 of OAMR01000789.1, read as the reverse complement.
CTGTTGGTATGATCCTGTTTGGAACAACTTATCTTTGGAACAACTTATCTTCAGCTTATAACCAAAATAAGCTGAAACTAGAAGCTAAACGACACGTGTTTTTGCAGTTTTTTTTTACCACACTTCTCCCCACCACCCCTATTTATACTAAAAGACTGGTCCAAACCCGTTTCTCAAATAAGCGCTATTTTCATATTCATACAACTTATCTGAGAAGCGATTCTCCTAACCGCTGTTTTAAACAGGGCAGATATATGTGTTAGGATTTGAAAACAACTTTAGATGTATACCAATTTATCTGACAATATATTATTTATTACTAAAACAACTATTGAAGGCAGAAAATTAGCAAAGTTGGTTAAAAGTCCAATTGGTGAAAACAGTATTATTAACGATGCTACACGCTCCAGAGTTGGTGAAAATTGATATTTCCGCTTTTTTGCAATGGGCAAATAGCGAAATTGGTTCCTGCTTCTATCCAATGTGATTTATCTTTTATGTTCATTTCTACACGAGTTGAATTTTAAGTTTAAATTTTATGAGGTGACTTATGACATAATACCCTATATTAGAAAAATATGTTTAAAATTGTTTCATAATTTTTTATATGCATTTTAATATTTTTAGCATAAATTTCGTATTTAATATTTATATTTCGTGAAGTAAAGGATCTCCATGAGGTCGACCTTAATATATTTTTCTAAAACGAAGCATTATATTGTCCATCGTCTCATAAAATTTGAATGAAAAACTTATATTAGACCAAATTAAATAGTTCAGGTTAATAAATTAAGTCTAAATTTTGTTGAGGGGTTAGATAGACAAAGTAAATAGGTGAGGGTAGTAAAATGAGTTTTTTAAAGATATTTTGACAGGGAGGATTTTGAGTAAATGGGGGTTAGAGAGTACAGTAGTACGTATATAGACGGCGGGACCTGGCCCACATTTGTTTTCATCGGCATTGCAATTCCCATCTGCTGGACCCCACCCAAACCCCTCTCCCCGCCACCCTCGCCGCCGGCGAGATGATCCCCCTTAGTGCCCACTTCGCCGCGGAGCTCCGCCTACTGCTGGACCTAAATACTTCTTTTTTGTAGGTGAACCTTTTATACAGAGGAACAATGAGAGTTCTGCTTGTACTACTGCATGACTTTCCTGAATTTCTTTGTGATTATCACTTCAGTTTCTGTGATGTCATTCCATCAAGTTGCATTCAAATGCGCAATGTCATTCTTAGTGCTTTTCCACGCAACATGAGGCTTCCAGATCCTTCTACTCCTAATCTAAAGGTACATGCTATCCGTGGATAAATATGATTTATTTGCCTCCTAACTTCAAGTGAGCATAATCTTAGGGAGCCTACTCTATAGTCCAAGAGTTGTTTTGGTTTGTGATGCGGATGAAGATGAAGACGCTTGTGGTAGTTTGCTAGGTCATGGTGCTCTCATTTTTTGTTTTTTTTAATTGGCTGTGTGCATCTTAGTTATGCAGAGGCCGGGTTGGATCTTATATAATTGTATTATCTCGATGTAATTGTCTAAGATCAATAAAACTTCCCTTTCAAAAAAAAATCTTAGTTGGTTTCCCCTTTTCCCCCTTGTACAGATTGATCTGTTGGCTGAAATTTCAATAGCTCCACGAATCATGTCAGACGTTGATGGTGCCCTCAAATCGAAGCAGTTAAAGACTGAGGTCGACGAGTATCTCAGGGTCAAATAATTTTCCTTGCTATCGTCTTTTGCGTGAATTTCAACCGTCATTCCACATCTCTGCTATTCATGGCTAATATGCATGTTCTTGTCGTGTTGGTATTACACAGAGACCCGAAGGTTCTTCCTTTCCAGGTGACTTGAAACAAAAATTGCTGCTGCCTCAGAATGAAGCAACTGTTGCTGGGACGCGCTACAATGTGCCCCTGATCAACTCACTTGTGTTGTTTATGTTGGCATCCAAGTGAGTTTTTTTCCCCCCCACTCAGCTTTCTCGTCAGAACGAATACACATTATGCAAAATATGCACTGATGGGCTGATCGAAGTTATTTCATCATATTATTACCATTGACATGTACGATCTCCTGCTTTGATGGGCCACTCTCCTCTTGAGTAATCAACGGGGTCGCGGTTCCATGGTTTCAAGCAAAAGATCCATAAGTAGATTACCTCATCGTGTTTCCTCGTTGTGGTTATAGTTTGCTTGAGAAGGGATCCAAACTTGCATAGGCTGTGAGTACCTAGTCAAAGCATCTCTCCAGCCAGCTACTATATTTGAAATATCTAGCTATGCTTTCACTAAGGTCCTTGTATCTTACAGCATATAGATGGCAGAACGTATATTTGTTCTGCTTTTATGCTGGAAAAGCTTGATGGTGTACTTTATTTTTGTTCAATTTGTTTTCATTTTTTCTCTGCAATTCTTTTTTTTTAGAGAGAAGCTGTGTAATTAGTTGAGAAAGTAGCATGCAGCAGGTATTAATTCCCCCGAAGCAGGAAGATAACCATACGCATTACTTCTCCTTCATCATTCTGTATCTGTTTGCCGAGGCTACCCAGGTATACCCATCTTCACATCCCTACAGTGCTTGATTGTTTCTTGTAAGCCGCAGTTGTTTACATACCCTTTGATGTCTATGCTATGTTATTTTGCAGGATGTTATCCAGGAGCAAATAACGAGGGTCCTTCTGGAACGCCTAATAGTGAACCGCCCCCATCCTTGGGGGTTACTTATTACTTTCATCGAATTGATAAAGGTAACTGAAATGCTTGTTTCGTGTGCTTAATTAAAATATTGCAAATGCTGGACTAGGGCACTAGAAGTACCTCTCTTGTGTTAGAATCAACGTTACAACTTTTGGAACCGATCTTTTACACACTGTGCACCTGAGATTGAGAGAAACTGTTTGAGTCGGTGGCAAGGTCCTGCGGAGGGAAGGGTGTAGACGAAGGAATCAGTGTTCAGGATGGCAGCCACTAAATATCTGCTTAGTTAATGTGTTGCTTTTTTTTGGCTCTTTCCTCTGTTTGGTCTTGTAAACTTTTGCATGGTACCAGGGCTACACAGATCGTCTTGTATAGGAAAGCTGAAGAATTGGTCTGCATCAATGTCAATTACAGTGTGCGTTGTCTGGCATCAACAAAGGGTGCGTTTGGTTGATCGTATGAGCTCAACCTGACTCGTATACGTGAGACAGGCCCATCTGAGCCAGGCTGAACGCATGCAACGCGTTATGTTTGGTTGGTTGTATGTGTTGAGACTGGTTGAGAAGAGATGTTGTTTGGTTGTCCGCATGAGATTACGTTGCATGAGATAAAAATTATTAAATATTCACCTTCATGATTTTAATTTTATATAATTATACTCTAATAGTCTTTATTTGTATTGTTGGTGTCTTAATATTCTTAAAATATATTTATATCACTTAATACGTGCTAATATAATCGGTATACTAATCACCTCATTATCTAAATAATAGTCACATGGTGCGAGCCAGGCCCGCTGGAAACGGAGGCAAAGCTCGTTTCCCACGAGCCAGGCTCTGCGGCGGTTTTTGCATGTGGCCGGACAGGCTCTGACGGCCATGCAGCCAACCGAACAGCGGAGCCTGCACCCGGCGAGCCTGGCTCACGCTGCATGCAGGCAAGCAAACGCGTCCAAAGTTAATCGCTAGATGCTTGCCTATTGACTTGTCAATTCATGTAAATGAGACGGAAACGAAATTAAGACTGTTTTTACTAGTTGCAATGGTTGCTAAAAAAGACGTTCTCATGTTCTCGTTGGCGCCTTATTTAGTGGCCCGTGTCTTGCAAATTTCTATGTAATTCCTTCCTTTCTCTTTGGATAGACATACTTAAGCCTGCTATCAGCTATTCTTCGAGATGATACATAAAGGTCTGGACTCTTTGGTGCCCATATCAGCAATAAAAGCTTTCTTGCGTTAATTTCGCCCATAGACAGTTGACTGAAATGAGGCTATTAAGATAAAGATTTTTTTAAAAAGATTTTGGAATGTCTATAAAAAAGAATGGAGAGAATTTGGTTTGGTGGAAGCACTTACTAGTCTCAGTGCATTATGAGGACTGATAATTAGGTACCTGTGCCTGCTGAGTGTTAAGGACTAGAGTTCTATGCATATTAAATATTGTGTACATCAATAATCTTGGTGGCATGGTATGATAATTATGAAGAGGGGAAAGAGTTTCATCAGCATATATTGTTTCCAAGACTATGCAACCTGTTAAAACTACCATGACGCTAGGGAGTTTCATTTTATTAGTTATGTCCAAACACGTACCTCGCCATGCTATGAGCAACCTATGATATTGCGAAACGAAATGAGACTGTTTCTTTTATCAACTCAAATATTTTTTGATGACCTGGCACCCTTAGAAATTGTAAGGTGAAACTTCCCACTAGAAATGGCCTAATAACCTCCGGCCTAGCAGACCTTCATTCAGATCCTGCGATGCAAACCACACGCTTTTAATGTCCACCTCGAGCCGACCAGATTCCTTGCTGTCTCACACGAAAACATATCATCCTACCGACGAATATTAGTGTGGTGCACCACAATGACAATGAAACTCTTCGTTTTGTAAGTGCTTCTACCCTTGCCGACTAGGGATAGGCCAGGGAGAGTGCTTCTCCAGTAGGAATTTTATGTTGTCTAGTGTGAATACAAATGTGGATTGAATATCAGTACATCACGCACTGCCACTGCAGCAATTCGTCCTTGGCAGCACAACAGATTATGTCAATCAGATTACATTGAACCCAATGCCTCCATCATATTTAAGGGGTCACAGGCGCCTATCTCTCAGAACGGTCCCGCGCTGATCAATTTGCCCCTTGTTTGCAGCTTTCTGAACATGCAGCCAAAAGACCCCGCTCGATACACTGCAAGGAAAATCAAGTGCCCAAAGAAATAGTGACTGGCCACTATGCATCTTGTAATGCAGATCCTAAGATGCAGCTTGATCCATTTTTTTTATTTGACAGCAACTTGACGAAAGAGGGACAATTCTAGGTAGATACTCCCTCCAGTCTCACAGATAAGTGACGTTTTTTTGGTTTTCTAGAGTCTACCATTCCAAACTTTGATTACAAAATACTTCCTATGTATTGAGCTTGGATATTTAAAAGGAAAAATATGTTATAAAACAATTTGTAGTTAAAGTTGTGTTTTGGAGACCGTATCAATGTCCAAAATGTTACTCGATTGTGACGGGAGTGTTGCATTACACAGACATGAAGGAGCTGGACTTTCACCCAGAGACATTACAGCTTCAGGAAATTAGCATGACCTTACTAAAGGGAAAAGTAGGACAATGACTGGCAAGAAAGTATAGCAGGTTATTCTGTTATTTCTAGGTACCTGAAGAAGATAGCTGTGGA
>OAMR01000789.1:435083-459589 GCA_900205405.1 Echinochloa crus-galli | reverse complement strand
TTCCATAGATACCTGAGGAAGGCAATTATCTCTGAAAGCTCTAGTGGCTATCCATTCCTCTAACAATGCCTTAGCACAACAATGAAGCAAATTAGAACAGGAGATTAAACATGAATCAATAATCCATTTAATGAGAGTGTAGAAGTGATGCATGGTAAATGTGGCCCACAAATCAGCAAGTCTCATTCAAAAGGTGTGTCCAGCCAAGTAATTTACAGATGATGCAGTAATATTTTTTTCTCTCAAATACGATGATGCAGTAACATGAAACGAAATAGCAAAAGAGCGAATGGTTTGGCGGTAGTGCTTGCAGCTTTGGAGCTACAGGTTCTGGGCTGGAACTCAGGATTTGCACCAAAAAAGACCCCTCATAGAATGTTCTGAATTATATGTGTAACTACTGTGGTTGCCTTCAGATAATTGCACGTGGCCCACGTGTCCTGGCAACCTGTGGGCCCTTTGGGCAGCCAGCATTCAGGGTCTTTTCTCAACCGGGCTAGGAAGGGCTTCTTCTTTTTTTTTTTGTCTCATATACTCTCTCTCTCTCTGTGTTGGGGGGTCAGGTTTTTATTTTACATGGTACAAAATAGATGGCCTTTTGCCCTTTTCCAAAGAAGGTCGGTAAAATTGAACTTAAGCATTCACATTGGTGGTTCTTAATCCTCTTATGTATTCAATACAATTGGCATTTAAAAAACTGTAAAACCCAAAAGTATTTTAAACAAATGTGGGAGCAGACCTTGTGATCGAAATCAGACATCCTCAGTACAATTGGAACAACTATCGGTTCAGCAGCAGGTTTGCCTTTCTTGCCAGTGTTATTCTTAGGTTGCTCCAAATCTTTGTGCCCATCACCTACAAGGCATAGATAACAGTGTTTCTTCTGATTGCAACAGAAAAACTCACAAAATTACCTGGCACCTGGCATAGTACATTACTATGAAAATTTGGGAGCTATTTATTTGTTCATTGCTTCCTTTTTTTAATTGTCCTATTGGCATGCCACCACACTTCAAAGAAAGATTATGCCCACCTTTTACTAGTCTGGTAAATTTCATACTTGAGCGTACAATTTTTTGGGGTGAAGAAAACTCAGGTGTCCTTTAAAATTGCTGCCAGTAAAGACATATTGACTACATACTAATAACAAACTAATGCCGCTTGCCTTTTTACTTACTTTCATCTTTGGGATTTTTTTCTTGAGAATGGGCAGAATCATGTGTATTAGTTTCGTGGCTCTCAACATTGGATAGCCCTTCACTGATTCTACCTTCTTCCGGTGTGCATTCCTTGCTTTTGACAAAATCTTCATTTTCCTTTGTAGGACTTGTTCTGTTCTCGGCTAGTCCACTTTTGGGTTGATGTTCTGTCTTCCTTTCTACAGAGTTGCCTGAATTTTCAGAAACTGGTACCGTTTTCTCTGTCCTGGAATTATCATCTCTCTTTTCCTCATCCATAAGATAAATGCTTGGATCCAAATGTATTCCCTGCAGTGAGATACTTTCTAAGATAAGGTACAATTTATCTATACATGTGACGCTGTATTAAAAGCTGTATGTTGTAAATCCTATGGCTACCTTGAACCCCAATCCAGGTATTAAGAAAAGGAAATTCTGATTACAAATTAAAATTTACAAATTAATAGACAGGCAATACCTGGTGCCAAACAAATAGAAACACTGGGGCACTGACAAAGAAAAAATACTAGTATGTACAAAGGACTATGCAGCACAAACATCTCATCAGACTTTGTACACGCACTAAACACATATGCTGGAGGTATCTGGTCCAAGGGATTTACCTCCGTCCAAAAGAAACAAGTTAAAGTGGCAATATGATCCTGCCATAGCTACAAGGAACCGCATGCAATTGCCATGTTGTACAAACATTCATATGCACAAGAGGATTCACTCATAGAACAATACATATGCAGGCCTATGCTTTAATCTACCTAGCACAACGATGTATTTTCCTTCGTGATATAAACACACATAGTTCTCTTTTCTGGATATTATTTCTGGGTAGTCATGCTCTTAAGTAATTTTTTAACACATAACCATGTAACTTTCTTTTCTTTTCTGAAATAAAAAATCTCGATATAGTCTGTGCATGTCTTGCGTCCTCTATCCATCCATGCTTGCATCCATGAACACTGATGAGAACAAAGATCAAGGAGAAAGGTATGGGAGATCATAGTATGGTAGGGTGGTCTTTTCTGTTGTCAGACTTTGAGAATCACATGAATGTAATATCAAAATTTATCCTGACACAAAGCAGCATACCTCAATAATAATTGGCTTCCCATCTTTCATGGCCTTCTTCAAATCGCCAGCCAAACCTAGCGAAAGGTAGTAGGAGGTGGGCCAAAGTTATAAGGGAACCAGGTACCAATGCAGTGATAATAGCTAGTTTTGTCCAGATAAAGTGTCAATGATGTTTGCAGAACAGAGTACGTTTTCTGGCATAGAACACTACATACCTTTACGTACAACTCTGCATTCTCTGCAGAATTCAGTGATAAGCTCTTCGGGTGAATTAAAATCGCGAGCCCATACGGGAACAGAAGTAAGTGGGGCACTGCATGTGTTAATCATATGAGGAATTTATATGCCCAAATCCAAATCACGAGTGATCAGCAAATCTTTGGAAAAAGGAGGAACCAAAGGCAGTGCAGAAACATAGGTAATGGTGTTTTTTCTTAAACAGGCAAAAAAAGAAGATAAAACTTACTCTGTTGATGTCCGCAGCAGCTCATACACCATGTCTGTCTGCATGTTATAGTCAATAAAATTGGTAATCAAGATGAACAAGGGTAGCAAAACAAAGCATATGAAACATGAGTGATGAAATGGAGAATGTGACTAAACCTGTAAAACATTAGGCAAATTGAGCCTCTGAGCAAGTTGCGTAGCAATTGTTGATTTTCCAGTACAGGCAGTTCCACACACCAAGATCACTAGTGGTACTCTTTGATGATGAAACCTGCATGAAGTCAGGGATGCATGCAGCAGCAACATGTTATTTGAATGCTGCTGAAGTAAGATACAAGAAGAGTTTTGTAAAGTATTAAGCCTAGCACGAATATGCTACAAGCATAGTAAACGTGAAGTTCACCATCAGTCACTATTCTGCTACAGAGAAGCAGAAGATGCCATCAGTCACTATTCAGCTACAGAGAAGCAGAAGACGGGGTGTGTTTTTTCACAGCAGAGTACCTTGTCATCATTTTATAGCGATTTATATAGTCCTCGCCGTATCCCCGTTTCTCCATAAGCTGTAGAAAAAGGGGAGAGAAGCTGTGTAATTAGTTGAGAAAGTAGCATGCCGCAGGTATTAATTCCCCCGAAGCAGGAAGGGGCCTAACCTTGAATAGATTAACCTCTAGATCACTCTGGGAACTACAAAATAATGAGATCCACAAGATAATTAGGATAGATAGATGGTGGGGAGGGGAATGAGAGAACAATACGCATAGCATAGAGTTGTGTGGACAACAGAATGAGAAGCAAGGAAGATGATGAATAAGTATAGTGGTAGTCCATACACATCAAGCAGGCTGTTGTCGACAAGTAGCTTCTTAAGCTCGAGGGCGATCTTGATGGCGACATGATTAGGAATCTGTATGCATGAGTATGTTAAAAACAAAGGGGGTGGATTGATTGACAGAAACGGCAAAGGGGAGAAAAGACAGTACCTTGGTGACGGTGAGCATCCTGCTGAGGAGGAACCTGGACAGGACATAGTAGTGGTCGGCATTCTCCCCGAGCCAAACCTTGACCTTGACGAAGTCGTACTTGGAGGAGGCGTTGCGGGAGGGGAGCGCCTGCCCCTGCCCCTGCCCCTGCGAGGCGGAGGAAGCGGCGGCATCGCCGCGGTCGGGAGGCGGATCAAGATCGGCGACTGTCTGCTGCTGCTGCTGCTGCTGCTGCTGCTGTTGCTGCATCGGGGTCGGGATCGGAGAATGGGGTGGAGACGGGGGAATCGACGTCACGGGGTTGGAGAGATCGGACAAGAAGAGGAAGAAGAATCTTGGGTTGGTGCCCTCTCCTCTGCTCTGCCGTTCTTGTTTGCCGCTCGAACCTGACCACCTGGTGCGCTGCGCTTGGGTGGCACTGGGCTGGGCTGGGCTGGGCTGGGCCAGGCCCCCACCAACTCCAAACCATCTAAAATCAGTCTCTATGAATAACTGATTATAATAGTTAACAATAGCTACTTCGCTCAAAAAAAAAAGTTAACAATAGCTACTAGCAAATAAACACGATGATGATAGAAGATATAAATAGCTCCAAACTAGGCACCAAAATATAAAGCATGATTTTATAAAAAAAGGAATTGGTTCATATTGTTTTGAACTTATACGGCATGATTCATAAAAAATAAGAAACTAGTTTCATATTTTTTTAAAAAATAATTTTCTAAGATCAAATTATATTCAGGATACATAATTGTGCAGATTTTAAAAAGATATTAAGAAAAGTATGTAATAGATAAAAAGGATAGTTGCTAGCAGATAAACACCAAAAATAGACTAAAGATTTACAAACACCACAAGATAGAGCATGATTTTAGAAAAAATAAGTATAAACCAAATTTTAGAATTTTTAATTGTATACATTTTCGAAAAAAGAGTTATTTTTTAACAAAGTTCTTTGTGGCAAAGATTTAAATATTTTAAAATTAGATACTAAGAGACAGAGAATTATTTTAGAAAAAAATGAAAAATCGGTTACATATTTTAATTATATATATATATATTCAAAGAAAAATAATATTTTTTTAATGCAGCATGTTTGACCCCTCGAACTATCATGTAAAGTTCAATTTTTCTCTCTCAAAGCGTATTTGGCGTCATATAAGACGGTTGACTTGGCTCCACGTAGGACAAAATGGACTGGTTTTGGGTGAAGGATGTTAAGTGTATGGTTTTGGAAATCTAGGAATTTGTTTTGATGGTTTTTTTAGATACACCAAGGAACAATACCAATTGATCTATCGTAAGTTTTGTTTCGGCTCCAAAATGAAAAGAAACTACTAATTGGTGGATAGAGGGAAACGATTGAAAAGGACCTGATTTATAGAAAAGGAGTTGAAATAGACTTATATCCATATAGAGCATATAAAGGGAGGCATAGGGTTTATCTTGGTGTATCTAGACTTGGGAAACAAATTTATGTGTCTTTTTATTGGTTCCTTTATTTTGTTGTCACTACTTGTATTATCGTTGTGAAATGAAATTGATCAATCGACTTGGCGGTTGGTGTGTGGTGAGTGTAGGAACATGGTATGGCAGACTTGCTAAGAAACACCTCCAAAGTTCTCTCCAAGTTTAATTTGCAAGTGGGAATATACAGTTACCGGCCCGAAAGTATATATGATTTAAAAGTTAACTTGGAATGCATATACTGACTATACGGTACGTATAAATTTATAATCCATTTATATTGAGTAGCGACACGAGTAATAAGAAATAAAAAAGGAGTGAAATAGTTTGGCCTCGTTGAGGTCATCAGTAATTGTCGTGGTCAATTCTTCCCTGCTTGCATTGCTGTTGCTGCACCACACAGGAACAAACAATGCAGTATGGCGCAGTCTGCTGGAGTCGCTCCGGGACACACATTATGGCCCCGTTAGTTAAAAAAAAAGATAACTCCCAAATTTACTATGCAAAAAGAAGATTCCCCGTCACATCAAAATGTCATAACATGCATGGAGTACTAAATGTTGATGAAATCAAAAACTAATTAAGACAGTTTTATTGTACTCTGCGACACGAACATTTTAAGCCAAATTAATTAATTTATATAATGCAAAAAGAAGAAAAAGAAACAGACGACAGGGTTGCAGAGGGCACATGGCATGCATTTTGCGCAAAAAGGGTCCTCCCAAAAAGTTACTCCCAAATACATTATGCAAAAAGAAGATTCTCCATCATATCAAAATGTCATAACATGCATAGAGTACTAAATGTAGATGAAATCAAAAACTAATTGCACAGTTTTGTTGTACTCTGCGAGACGAACATTTTGAGCCTAATTAATCAATTTTTTACACATACAAACGAAATGCTACAGTGGCGCAATAATTACGAAGTGACATTTTACTCCCATTCAACCTCCCAATTCTAACATCTAAACACCACCAGGGGCACATGGCATGCATGAGGGGACGACAGAGGCTGCTGAAAACTGGACAGAGCAACTGCATGCATGTTTTCACTGGCCGCACCTGCTTTAATTTGTTGACTCTTCTGCATACACATCATATTCTCATGTATGCTATGCATGAGGAGGACGGTTCGGTTCAATAAATATATAGGAAAATTCCTTTCTACTATCGCAGGTAGCTTGTATACGAGATGATAAATGCAATCCGGCCAATTAGTAGGTGATATATATATGATGGATAGATCATACAGATCACGAGTACTTTTTTTGGAAAAGGAGATCACGAGTACTGGACGATTGATCTGTAGAATGTGTTGGGCCTCCAGTTGCGCGGTATGACGTCGCGAGCAACGAGCGTCTTGCCGGAGTCGCTGCGCAGGCGGATGGAGAAGGGCGGCTGCAGGCGGTGGTTGGAGTCGAGGCGCCAGACGGATCCCCACGACTCGCGCATGGGCGTCCACGACCGGCCATGGATCTCCATGAGGTCGACCTGCACGACGTCGCCGTCGCCGTTCTCGTACTCGACGAGCACGGCGAAGTAGACCTGGGTGGAGCCCTCCTCGACGTGGAAGCCGACCTTGAGGCCGGGGAACTCGCAGGGCACCCTGGAGAACTGGATATCGATGATGCCGGCGCGGCGGAGCTCGTCGTTGCGGCCGGGCTTGGCCAGCTTGCCGAAGGCGGTGCCGCTCAGGTCGAAGTGGTAGGGCGCCAGCGGGTAGTAGTTCATGTCCGTGATCACCACCGTCTCGGTGCGCCCGGAGCAAGCGGGGTGCCTCAAGCACTTGATCTACAGTAGTAGTTAAAAGCAGCAGCATCATCAACGTGGTGGGTGATCGAGTTGTTTAATTAATTTGGCCGGGCGGGTATGCTCTGGATCTAGCTGCTAGCTGCTGTGCATGCTGTTTGATTTTTTTCAAAGGAATTGAAGGAAATTCTGAGATCGATCGAGCTGAGGGGAAGGAAATCCGATCCAATGCAAGGAGAACATACTAGCTAGCTAGCTAGCTACTAACCTTGTAGCATGAGCCGCATCCCTTGCCGTCGCGGAACAGCGGCTGGTTGCCGCAGGAGGTCATCGCCATGAACGGGTACTGGTTCACGTTCTTGAAGCCGCAAGCGCCGCCTGCATGCATTATGTATAATCGATCGATAGGACGATAGAGTCAGCAGCAGCAGGTAGCCTAGCCATGGCGGGCGCGGCGGCCGGCCGTCGCTCAACCAAATTAAGGCAACCAAGAATCAATGAAGAAATCATATGCATCAAAATTAGGCATATATGCCTACTATACATACCGTTGTCGTAGGGCCCGGCGCCGTTGGGCTGGCCGTACCAGGTGGCCCTGGCGTTGCCCCACTGCATCGTCATCTGCCGCCGCAAGGACTCCTCATCGCTGCTGCTGCTGCTGCTGCTGCTGCTCTCGTTGTAGCCGACCGCGGCGGCGGCGGCGGCGGCCAGGAGCAGGAGCGAGACGCCCGCCGCCATCACATTCACAGCAGCGCGCAACGACACCCCGGCCATTGTGCTCTGGCCGGCTGCAAGTCCTAGCTAGCTGCTAGCAAGAGCCAGAGCCAGAGCCGATGGATGGGTAGATCTGAGTGCGCGCGTGACTACTAGTACAGTAGCTACCCGGCCAAAGGAAGGAGAATGCACTGGCCGGACTGCTTGCTTTGCTTTGTTGGTGATGCCCGCGGCCGCGGGGGTACTATTTATTTATATACATACATACATACATGTAAGTATATTATTATAGGATATAAAAGCATGCTGCTGCAGCTGCACCGCAGCAGGGTTGGCTGAGCTGAAAGGAGCCCGGCCTCTTTCTACTGTCGCCGCGGCGACGGCGTGGCTAGCTTTGTTCATGATCGAGTGGGGCGCACATGCGGCTGCTAGCACGATATATGCCTCTTTAGCCAGCTAGCTAGCTGCCCCATTCAATTCATTCTCTCTTCGATTGTTCAATCGGCCGGCTTCGATCGCATGGGCTTAACTTGCTTTTTCATCTAGTACCTGCTTACTTATTTTACTTAATTGTTCCTCCAGCTCCAGCTGCATGCATGCTTATCAATTGTTTAGTATCTAGCAAACCACCAATTTTCAAATAAAGTACGTAGTGATGATGGGTCGATCCATCATCGTCATCAGATCAGAGAGCGCGCGCGCAGCAAGATCGAGTGCATGCATGCGATGCGTACGGCGGCGCAGCCTTAGCTAATACGTACTCCGTAGCTACTTGCACATATATAATACTACAACACCTTAGTGGGCGGTCACAAGCAGAAAACAAGATGCATGCATGGTAGCATGTGATGGATCCAAATTAGTAAATCAGCTAGAGGCAGGAATTCATATGCCCCGGCCTGCTGCGCACAGGTCCTAATATAACTAACGTACAGATCGATCGATTGTGAGTTAATTTCCTTTTATTTACACTTCCGTGTGTTTTTATTTTTATTGATGGATAGATAGATAGAAAAGGGATTGTAAATGATTAGTTCATCTTCTCCTTTATCTTATTATTAGCTTAATTAACTTAAGTCGAGATTGGGTTCGATTCGATCCTTCCACAACGTCCTCTGATCTGCGCGGTGTGAATGCATGCGGCATTAGTTATAATTGATGATATAATTAGGTTGTTTGGGAGTCTTGGACATGGGTCATGTGGATCGATGGAGTAGGGCACCATGTTCCATGTGGTAGCTGTCTTGTTAATTGTATAAACCTGACACGGTACGTGATTGCACACAGTAGATCGATATATATATATATATGGCCGCACTAGCTACTACTATGAGTGCATACGTGTCTTGGTGATCGAGGCAGATCCATCTCTTGGTATGAAAGCGGGCGGCTCCGGCGGCCGGCCAGGGTGGCCACGGTAGCAAAAAAAAAAAATTACCGCGCTTCGATTTGGATCTTACGATTCTGTTTTCACCTAGCCTCATCGTCTTCACGTGTGCGTACGTGTTGTTGCTTTGTGGTACGTCCGAAGCTTCACGAAGCCCGTCATCGTGTAAAAAAATCTCTCTTCGCACCTTCTCCTCCCTCCCCGCCTCCTCCCCTCCCTCCCCCACCGGGACCTCGGGCTCCCGCGCGGCGGCCGGAGCCCCTCCCGCCGCGTCGGCACATGAGCAGGCGGCAATGGCCGTCGCGGCCACGGTGGCGGTCGTGGCCGTGGGCACGCCGGCGGCGGCGGCCTCGGTCATGGGGGACACGGCTATGGCGTCCTACGCCGCCCACCTGCACCAGCCGCTCGCCTCCATGCTCGCTCTGTGCTCACGCGGCCCTTGCGGGCGGACGGCGACGGCGGTCTATGGGAGCACGGAGCGGATTCAGGCGCTCCTTCCGCCTCCTCCTCCGCCTCTGCGCCTCCCTCTGTCTGCCCCCTCCGCCTCCCCCCTCCGAGAGATGGATCGAGCTAGCAGCCACCGGCACAATGGTGTTGCTGCCGCCCTGTGCAGCTCTGCGCAGCAGTAGAGCTTCAGCACCTCGTCGTCTTCCCCTTCACAATGGCTGAACTCCACCTACAGCAATCTCATTCAAGACATCATTGCAGAAAGGGTTTGCAAATCCTAACTGCACATACGTAGGCACCCCAATAGGGCTCTCTTGCTCCTCATCGGTTTTGGCCTACGACAGTGTCAGAGGTAAATCTTAGGTTGTCCTCTTCTGATACGTAACTCTTTTCTTGGGTGATTTTAGTTGTGTACATGGATTTTTGTCTGGGGATGAAAGTACATCCCTGCACCACAGGTATGCTTTTCCTTTTCTGATGTTTAGTTTACTGCATAACCATCTAGACGAAAGAAAGGCATTCACTTCCCTAGGGTGTTGTGCATGTCATCAGGTGTTTACCAAAAAGATTATGCTCTGTTTAGAAGCAGAGTGCCTTTCAGATTAATTTTTATTCTTATGCATAGATTTTGCCAGGACATGGAACTTGACGCCACAAGTGATTATTTGACAACGAGGAGAGAAATTATTGGGGTTAGATATAGGGTAAGATCCTCTGCTGCCATGCCTTTTCTTTGGCAAAATAAATTAGATTTTTTGAGAATAGCTAGATATCTTATAATCATGTAACATGTTCCTGCACAGTTCCCAAACAAGCAGGAAGAGACAAACAAGGCAGGATATGTAAATGCAAATTCCTATTTGTCAATCACCTTTCCATATGCATTCCAGTATTTCAGCTTAATGGCTTATTATGTACTATACATCCTTAGGTTCCCAGCATGAGGGAAGGAAAACTACCCACATGTTATTGAATGAAATTCAATTGCCTATTTCGCGGTTGCTCTCTGCTGTGTGCATTTCAGCCTTTACGAATCTAGAGAACACTTATGTCATCTTGTAATTTCCTTGTGCTTTGATAATGGAAAATCTTGGCTTCTGAGATATTGCTACTAAGACATGCTGACAGTTTTGACTAATCATGAGGTATTCATGATATTTATAGTTTTGTTTATTGTCTACTAGAAATTAATTATCGACCCACCTAAAATTGATATTGCAAGCTTTAAGTTACTGAAGACTGCATGTGCTATAAGAAAGGTTGGCCAAATCATTTAGAAGACCATGTCACCAATGAAGTACGGATTAGGGAGCTCTTCCAAATTTGGTAAGCTGTATTGCCACTGAAAAAAAATCAGCAATATTGTGTCGTGGGCCATGGTGTACTGAATTTTTGGGTAAAGTTTAGCCCTAGTGAGTGTAACTGAACATGATATGCTCACTTTTCTTATATTACCTACAACTGCATTTCTGAACTTCAAAGGAAACCACAAAACTATTCTTAAATTTTTTGGTAAATTAAACGGATAACTACATACTTTTCTCATCATTTTTATGTAATGTAACTATTGTTTTCTTCCATGCAGGGGCAATGCTATGGGACACGACACTGTTAAAAAAGTACCAGTGCAGTTATAATCCAGCTATCCTACACGCAACTTTTGAATCACTCAGCCACCAAGCAACATTGTTCAAGCAAGATCAATGCTAGGTGATTAATTGGTGCTTCTATTAATGGAGGAATGCTTAATATCGTTGTTCCTTTTGGTTACACTGCTCACATGCAGGAACATTCACTTTTCTCTCCATAATCTCTAAGTGACAACAGGGCAAGATATTCTAGCTTCCTTGATGAAATGACAAACTGGTGAGTTCATCTCTGTTACTTTGCCTGATACTGGTTTTGTTCATGTCTGTTGCTATATCATTATACACCATACACCGTTTGTATTTTTTAACTATACAATATTTTCTACCAGCGATCTAAAGTACCACGTTTCTTTTCTTTCTTTCCTCTCTACTTTCTTTGTTTCTGCTGCTTCTATCTTCTTCTTTTCATCAGTCCTAATTGTTATTATTCTATGCACCTGATGCTGCTACCTGAAAAGGGGCACTTATCTGCACACTATCCAGTAAAGTTTTCCCTGCTATGCTGTTTAATTTTTCATCGTGATTTTGAGCTCTGCTCATGCCAGCCCAGTAGTCGATCCAATTGAAAGTACAATTCTTCCAAAAGACATTTATCTGGCTCTATATAGCAAGTATGGTCCACACTACCAGCCAATATTTCAGCCTTTCCACTCTCTTTATGCTTATGAACTGTCACCCCACATGGCCACATTGTGCACAAAGGGTTGTGCATAAACCGCAGAGAACTACGGAGGCTAGACTCATTTACATTTTTAATTGAAGTATGGCTTCTTATTTATGTTGCTGCAGGTTGCCTGCAGCAATATATGGTGCCTACAAGATCTTTTACATATCTATTATCCCAACTTTCTTCTCAGTCTCTCACCGTGAGCAAATGATTATCGATGCACAAAAGTCCCAATGAACACTGAAGTCATTCTTTTTCAGTTAACCATAAAGATAATTAAAAGAAAGACCTAGAAAAGGTCCAGGGTCTTCCATGTGGCTATTAGATTGGTGACTCTGTTTTTTTTTTTTTGATGATTGGTTATGAACCTCCTTCTGTTTTACTTTTACACAATGTTGTTGCGATCCTTGAATACATGAATGGTTATATGACTCCAATCCGTTCTGGGATACCTTCTCTGTGCATCTTTGAAATTCTAAATTGAAGTTAATTTATATGATCTGGTTTAGTGCCTTCGTTAGTGAGGTACTCAAATGCTGAAACTTCATGCTATTTATATATATATTCCTTATTTGGCCTCTTTAAATCGAACAGGTTGAAATTAATCTACTGATTGAGACTTATCTCTAGAGCCTTGCTAATGCCTTTGTGTAATCTCATGATGCTGAAGGTGCCACTCTTTTAGCCTTATTGTTCACTACCCTATTCTCTTTCCATGTTCTCATTTTAGCTATAACTGATCTTTATGGTCATCAAGATGTGATGGCTGCTCCTGGGAGTACCAACAAACATTTAAAGGGCGCTATGAGGAAAAAGAGGTTGGGGAGCAGAAATGGCCTGGGCATCATTAAGCTGAATATATTCACCTACGGTGTTAAACTCCCAAGTGTGTCTGTTAGTATTAGATCGACCACTCAAAATAATATATTGTATGTTATATATGATGTGATTTCTATGTAATGTGTTACCATAAACTGTGTGATCTTTTATATCATATCATATACAACGCATTATGAAAACTTTTTTTTTTGCGCGCCATAAATGTACCACCCCATCTGGGCGCGCGTCAATCACTGGTCATCCATCATACGCGCGCGCGCCTGCCTTGTGTTGTGTCACCTACAGTACCTCTCAGCGCCGCTGCTGCTGCCACGTGCTGCTCATGCTTCTGCTTCCGTCACTGCCGTGCTATTTTAATCATCATCGTCATGCAGCACCGCAGCAGCCCTAAGGCCAGTCCAAGTGCAAGGTTTCATGCACATTAAATAGGGTGCTAACTTAATATTTTAGATGATGTGACAGGGAGTTAATGATGAGAGAGATGAAATGGGTTCCATCTGGATGAAACTCTGTATACATAGTTTCCAACAAGTCTGTGTCTTGCATGCATCGTCTAGGAAACATCAAAATGAAACTTTGCATTGTATGAACCGTTTCATCTGTAAATTTATTGTCTCTTTGCTTATGTGGCATTCTTGGAAACAAAAAAATGAAATCCCCACTGGGACTAGCCTAATCAATACCAATCCCATCCATGCATGGTTGATGTACCGATGTTTTAAGCCAGGAATCAAACTAAGCGACAGGCTCGTAGGCCGGTTCATCGAGCCTACATGGGCCTCGTAACTAAACGACTAAACCAAGATTGGCCTTTTGTAGGCCCAAATATTAGAGCTGGTCCACTACCACAAATTTCCTGGGCCACGAACGTTCCTAAGAGCTGGTGAATGGAGCACGTATTTTTTTTAATCGTAATCCCTTAAGGACATGCGCACATGTCGCCCACATGTTTGCTAGTAACCACAAGTATGCAGGCCCACGAAGTGAAATTGGCCCACTAATACTTCGTCGTTGGTTTAGTACAGCAGCTCATGGCAGTACAGCACCCATGGCCACAAACATGCATACGTTTCTTTGCTTTTCTTCCGGGGTCTTTTTTTCTTTATATTTGTTTATACTTTCTTATTTTTTCCTTCTAATTTTTATTTTACTTTATCTTTTCCTTCTAAACATACAAAACTTAGTTTTAACTCCCAACTAAGGAATTCTCTCAATCCTCAACGCGCCACGTCAGCATCCACTGTCAGCATCCTTTCTTTAATTACTCCATGCAGCAAGCAATTACTCCAACTTCACCGCATCTCAAAAGGCTCACTAACACATGCAGATCAAGAGACTCCTCTCTTCCTCTTTAACTTTTGGCATGCAGCAAAGGAACAACACTTACTCTCAGCATGCACGACTTCCTCTTTAACTCAGCACGCACTTCCTTTTAACTCTCAGCACCCCGGAAAGGAACTCAAACGGCAGATGTACACAGAAGCTGAAGAGCCTCTTGGAATTAGCCCCATATTTTGTAATTGGATGTTTAATTTCAAAAATCAACAGAAGGACAGATGGAATTAGCCCCATATTTTGTAATTGCTTTGTAGCATGTTCTGTACGTGGATATCGATATCCACCATAGGGACACATGTTTTTCCTTTCATCTTTTGCATACCATTACAAAACTCTTTGATGTCTTATATGTTACACTCTTCAGACTGCATACCTTGCTGTGATGGACTGTTAGTGCCACAAGCAGATCCAGTTATGATGCGCTCCTCAAAATCTACAGAGAAGCATCTGAATCAGAGGAGAAGTTCGTCTCGTGAAGTAGAAAAAACTTATGTAATTAGTTTATAGTTAGCTTATGTTCAATACTTTTAATCGTTATTTGTTTAAGGGGCTAAAGTTTAGCCCCTTAGACACCCCCTAAATGTTATTATACTGAAATTCATTGTTATATATTATTTTTTGAATCAATTTCATTGCTATATAATAATTTTTTGGATTGTTTGATACTAAAAGTTTACTATCTTGTAGTATATTGTGTTCTTATAATAGAAAATCAATTGTTTATAGAATATTTTAGGCTACTAATCATGAAAGTGTATAATTGTTCGATGGTGTAAGTTGGATTGTTCGTGTATGTTGAACTATCTCTTCCTGTTGTAGACTCATTAGTTGGTGATAACAATATAACCGTTTTATTCACTTTGTATACTAATTTGTTAGCAACCCACTTTCGGCCCAGCAGGAAAGTCTGGTTTTCCTCTCTTAACTCCTTTCCCGGTCCGGCCCATACCCCTCTCCTCTTTCTCCCGAGCCGGCCCAGCAGCACTCAGCCGGCCCATCCTTCACGCCGGCCCATTCACGCGCGCTCTCTCTCTCACTGCCATGCGGGCCCCACCTGTCAGCTGCTGACGCCTACGCCGACGTCACCTTCCTTCTTCTTCCCTCTCCCCCCTTTCCTTCCCGGCGCCCGGTAATGGCGCGGCCGATCCGGCCGGCCCACGCTCAGAGCCGCCCGACCTCCTCTGCCTACTTAATTAAGCCCCTCAGCACCGCCCTGCTCCCTCTCACACCCATCGCCCAACCCTAGCACCGCCCCACCCCGAATCCGCCACGATCAGAGCGCCGCCGAGCCCGAGCTCCGCCGCCGCTCGTTGCCCACCGCATTGGCCCCTCTCCGGCCGATTCGACCTCGTCAGCGACTTCCCCGGGCCACGAGGAGCGCACCGAGCTACTCCAAGCTCTTCCCCGCGCGCCCGAGCCCCTTCGCCGACGTACACCGACGCCGACGACCGCCGTTCGCCGTCGTCCCATCGCCTTGGTTCTTCTCCGGCCAATTAATCGCGTCAGGAGCACCCCCTTGAGGTACCGAAGCTCCTCCCCCTCTTAATTTGGACGCTAGAGCACCGTAGCACCCACTCCCACGGTCGCCGACGAGTTTCGTCCGCCGGTCGCCGTCGTTCACCTCTGTCCTATGCACGACACACCCCTAGAGCTACCCAGACGCACTCACCACATCACCCTGAAGCTCCCAAGCCACTTCTAGCCCGCCCACAAGCACCGTAGCATCTCCTTCCCACCTCACCGGAGTACATCTCCGCCGCCTGACGCCGTCCGACTCGCTCGCCGGTCATTGGCCGATTTGAACCCCCTGGGTGGACTCGCCTTACACTCCTGAAGCTGTAGGACCAACTCCCGTCCAATTCCGAGCACCACAGCCCGAGAAACACCCAAGTCCGGCGAACTCACGCCTCGGACGAGCGGCGCCGCCGCGGCCTTCGTCGTCCCCGGCGAGCCCGAGATTCAGGGCCGTCCGATCTAGATCCAACGACCCAGTTTCGCCCACGTCGCAGGTCAACCCGGCGCGTACCGGTCAGCGTTGGCCATTTTGCTAAAGAGCCCCTGGCTTTTCCCGAAATTAATCCGCAGTCCTTTTCTAGTTTAAAAGTAATTGCAAAATGGTCCTGTTTTATTCGTTTAGGCCCCTGGAAATTTTAAAACTTTGCCAGCAAGCCCCCGAATCTTAGAAACGCTATAACTTTCACGTTTTAGCTCCGATTTGCGTGATTTTCGCGCTCATGTGTTCGTAGCGACGCGTAGAATATTTTTAGCTCCTGTTTTTGTACTGTTTTTACTGTTTGGTGTACTGTTCTAATAGATTTAATTTGTTTGCATGTAATGATTGCTTTGGAATGCGTGCGTGATGATCGTGTCCAGTCGGTGAGCCCGTAGCTTTGGACGCGGTGTACGTGGAGGATTACCAGGAGCCAGATCTGCAGCTTCAGCCTTACTCCGAGGAAGGCAAGTTATAGCACGGACAATCCTTGCTACCTACTCACTCTTTTAATACACTGTTCATTACATACGCATGTGTCTAATATTGTTTACCATTAAGGTTATTCCTAGCATTTATTTCCCTGTCCTTGTATTCCTATGGGTGTTTGCATACGGGTAGTATTTTGCTAGGCGCAACTACTGTCACCTTTGCTTAACTGTTAAACTTGTATTAATGGTCCACTTCAACTTTAATATTAAAACTTGCTTTTTAGCAACTTGGATCAGGGAGCTGGGGCTTGTGTGTTTTGCCTGGCCCCAGTGTCTCTCCCTAAGGACTGGTTCGTAAAAGCGGCAACCTGGGAGCCTGTCGCCGCCGCCGGAACTATAATGGCTCTGGTCTTGGTTGAGTAGCTTGTACGTCTCTAGCTTGGCAGTGGTTACCGAGTGGCCTACGGCGTTGTGGGAGGTACGGCGCTGGGTGATCTCCGATTCCACCGAGGACGGTAGCCCCGTCGGCTAGGTCCCGTTAGACCCAGTCCCGTGTTGGGAGCCCCCGTGAGTGCGGGAGCTCCGCACGTTGCGCCATTTACTTTTGTTGGCATGATTTGCCGGCGCGTGGACGCCATTGACCCCCTCACGTTGCGCCCTGAGGGTCAGTCAATCTCGGTGCCTAGGTTCTCACCACTTTGTAGTACTCCAGCGGCTACTGTCTTGTTAGGGTGTCTTGTGAAAGCCTCGTAGCGTCCCTATGCAGTCACACCTCGGAAGTGTTGATGTGCGTGGTTGGGTGCAAAGTTCCTTTGAACTTTTACGCGACTGGTGGGTAAAGGGCGAAACCTCTGCAGAGTGTACGATCTATCATGATAGCCTTGCTCAGGGTCACGAGCGGCCTGGATCCTTTTTGATTAGAATATGGTATTTATTCCTGTTTAATGTCACTTACACTATTAATTGGGTTACAACCGGGTTCTCATTCACTTGTAGTAACTTGGATAAAGTTAAAACGAACCAACTAAAAGTGCTAATGCAGTTAAGCCAGTGTCAAGCCTTCTTTGCCTCATCCCCCGTGCTATACTTGCTAAGTAATTATGTTACTTACACTTGCTATTATTATCATTTTTGGGCAAAATCCCGGACGGGTAACAGATTGGAGTCAGGCTGATTATGCTGTGGAGTTTCCCGAGGATTTGCCGTACTTCTGAGTTGGCGTTCTCCCAGTCAGAGTCCCTGTGGGATTGCGGCTACGCTTAGAGAGATGTATTAGTCTTCCGCTGTCCATGTTTTTATTTCTGAAGCACTCTGATGTAAACGCTACGTTATGATGAGAATAAAGTATTGTACTCTGATTTTTACCATATTTGTTCGCTATATGTGTCGGTGGACTTCCTGGGCACACATATGGCCACATTCGGGTTTTGTGTAAATCCGGGTGTGACAAACATGGACATGTCTTGTTCGCCTATAAGAATATTTTGTTTGTGATAGTGGATTAAATTGTTCTCCATGTAGAACAATTTGTTCACATGTAAGAATAATTTGCTCGTGGCGTGGAAATATTTGTGGCGTGGAAATATTTGTTGATGATGTTTTTTCTGAGCCGTGATGATTAGTTAAGCTGACTGTTCCAAAACACAAGCAAAATAGAGTGCTTGGAGCCGCACCGGTCATCACTCAACACGGGCAGCTACAGCCTGAAAGGCAGGTTCATGGGCCATGGCACAGCTACGGGCCTATGTGATGCGCTTCGGGCCACGAAAATCACCACGGCGATGTATAGTCACGCCCATCGGGGTGGTCTAGTAGGCCTAGTACCTCCCCTCGTCCCTAGCATGTTTTAAAGATTCCTCGTGCGATCATGAAAATCAGATAGGATTGTGCGCTTCGCCGTGCCCATCCCGTCGGGGAAAAATGGGAAATGATTTGAATGGACGTCGAGGTGGAGTCTGCACCACCGTATTAAAGTCCACAATGTGGGTATTGGGAAGTCCGATCCTTTGTCCCCTTGATGAACAACACCACCTTATTCGACCACACCAGCATGTCCAGCGTCTTTCGCATCTCCAGGCTCCAGCGTTGCCAATGAAACAACAAATGTAACGAAAGCAAGTTCATCAGAATCTCCCAGCTCCATCTGGACAGAAGATGTAAAGAT
This sequence comes from Echinochloa crus-galli, assembly GCA_900205405.1. Classification (NCBI taxonomy): domain Eukaryota; kingdom Viridiplantae; phylum Streptophyta; class Magnoliopsida; order Poales; family Poaceae; genus Echinochloa; species Echinochloa crus-galli. The sequence goes on along the minus strand of OAMR01000789.1, from coordinate 441,050 downwards.
GCATCTATACTATTCTATATAATTGAATATATAGGTGAAATTATATTCATTCCGCTGCCACAGAACTGCTAAGCGGTGAGTTGACACTCCACAAACTGCTATAACAATGCGATTGATTAATCATATCCTGAGCCACAAATCATATATACTCTTTTTTACATAAAACTTAGAAAAGTGCATGTAGATATAATCCAATACAAAAACTTTGTTGTGTTTTTTTTATCTACGTGATATAAATTTATTTTAATACTATAGCTACAAAAATCTAGCTAGATGCCCGATCATGCAATCTCTTGAAGCATCACTTTACAAAAGATAATGAGGACTCTCTGTTGCAATACTGAACTCACTAGCACAGTTAGATGAAATGTTAAATGGTTAATTTTCTCTGTGTTTCTTTTTTAGATTAACGTGAGAATTTCTTCGCCTTCTCGGCGAACGTGGTGGCTCTTTTATCACTATTGTATTAAGATAATAGATGAGACGGAGTATCGTCTCGTCCATCCATCTTAATTATAAAGTAGCTAATAAGCTGTATATGTATATGGATCCCAAATGGAAAAGGATGGGGCTGATTTGCCTGGTGCCGGGTGCTACTACCTTTTTCTCTTGTCTGATGCAGTCTCGATCGTCGACATATATATGCATGCTGGAGCACGGGTAAAGTATCGGAACTGATTGAGGCTGCCCGGCGTTGGATTAATTATTCCCTCATTCCATTTCACGGATCACGGGCACGGGTACGTGCAACAGCAACCTGCTGCTGTAACCATCCCATGAACAATCCAGCACACTTGGCAGCTAGTGTAGTTTATTAATTAGCTTAATAATGAACTTAACAGAAATCACAAGACGGCTTTAATGTGGCGCTGGCGCACGCAACAAGAGAAGAGACGAGTAGTGATGATATATATATAATCTTTGTTCCATCGTGTGGGTGACTCGATGAGGCCGGTCTCAATAAGGTGTTTCGCTACACTGTTTCCCATACGCCACATCATGTATAGCGAGATGAAACAATGAATGAAACAAACCTTCACAACGGAGCATTTCATTCACACGGTCTCCAAAACAAAATAAAGCAATTAATTGCATTAGGCTGATATCACCATGGTGAAACGAAATCCCCCTCAATGGCGACCGTTTCACCGCGTTACCGATGCCTAGGTAACAACGCTAGCTGGATCCTCCCCATTTCATGCGAAAGTTCTCTTTTGGCTGATGTGTCACCTCATTAAATGTGCATGACACACATGTGAAATGACCATTGAGACTGGCCGCCGGCCTGCAGCGAGCGAGCATATGCCTATATATATATATATATATATTCGATCAGGCAGATGATCGATGAGCTGAGAAAATAAGCAGGCAAGGCATAGGCAGGGACGATATGATAATGATATGTGCATGTAGAGAGAGATGGAGTATGTAGATGCATTCATGCTCGTGAACCCCGGGCGGGCGGAAGAATTGAAGGATGCTGCTGAGGATCTGATGGAAGAAGAAGCAGCCAGGCGCATGTGAGCCTAGACGGGCCACCACGTACGTACTGCACCAGTATGTGTGTAAGCAAGCATGCATATACGGCCAGAGGCAGCCAGCACCACCCCCAGGCGGGCGGGCGTTGTTAAGGCCTCCCGTGCCTCGCTCGATCGGCCAGCAGGCCTCCTCCGGCCTATAAATACATATGCAGCAGGCCCGGCCCGGCCATCATATATACCGTACCATCCATCCATCTCGATCGCTCAGCTCAGCTCGCTCGCTGCTATCCAATCCCAATCCAAACAACAAGCCGGCCAATTAAACCACGCACGCGACATCATATTCATACTCTTCATATCATGGCAAAGAATAAGCAGCTGCCGGGCGGCTGCTGCTGCTTGTCCTCCCGCACCATCGCTGCCGCGCTTCTGTGCCTGCTGCTGATTGCTCAATCAGGCAGCTGCTCCAAGCACAAGAGCGGCGGCGGCAGGAGCAGCCACAAGGGCGCCCATGCGGCCGCCCCGCCGCCGGCAAGCATTCCTCCTTACTATTATCCCGCCCCTCCGCCGCCATCGAATTCCAATTCATCATCATCATCCGGTTCCGGCTACCCGCCCAGCAGCAACGGCACCAACAATGGCGGCGGGTGGCTGAACGCCCGGGCGACGTGGTACGGCGCCCCCAACGGCGCCGGGCCGGACGACAACGGCGGCGCCTGCGGGTTCAAGGACGTGAACATGCCGCCCTTCTCCGCCATGACGTCCTGCGGAAACGAGCCGCTCTTCAAGGACGGCAAAGGCTGCGGATCATGCTACCAGGTATGCTAATCAATTGCCATTGCCAGTACGCAAGCTGTGCTGTGCTGTGAGCCTGTGACGATCGAGTGTAGTACTAGTAGTGTAGCATTGCCTTTGCTTTCTGCTGCTGCAATTGCTGCTTTCTTAAGTTGTTAACTGATTGATGCAGATCCGTTGCGTTGCCCACCCTGCTTGCTCCGGCATCCCGGAGACGGTGATCATCACGGACATGAACTACTACCCGGTGGCCCCCTACCACTTCGACCTCAGCGGCACGGCCTTCGGCGCCATGGCCAAGGACCAGCGCAACGATGAGCTCAGGCACGCGGGAATCATCGACATCCAGTTCAAGAGGTAACTACTAATTAACTGATCATCGAATTAATAAATACTACTCCGTAAATGCATGAGCTGCGCTGCTGCCGTTAGTTTAGTTAGTTGGTCGCCCGGTCCCGGCCCCTTTTTTCTAGCTAGCTTGCCTCTCTGATACTACCAGTTTCATTCTGATCCCAAAGTCAAGTCCGGTCCGGTCCCACCAAGGCAAAGGTACCCGGCCGGCCAAAATGACAACAAGCAGCATACTGTATATGCTTAATTTGCAATGCACGCCCACCGGCCAACACGTACAAATTGCAATTGAATAAATATATATAGATGCATTGCAATGGATAGATAACAGCTTCTTCTCCACCGCCCGTGGCGACGGCCGGCCGTATGCGCATGCTAGCTTCGCTTTTGTGGGGCTGAGGCAAGGCAGCGCAGCGCATGCATGCATCCAGCAAAAGGCAGCCAAGCCCACACCGGCTCCTTTCCGATCCTTTTCCATGCATGCATTATGTTGGAGCACCTACTAGTATACTCTAGCTAGCCTACAGGACTAGTACTTTTCAACAGCTAGCGGCTGGCTTTATACTAATTCCATTCTAGTAATCTCGTGACGGCCGCAATGCAAATACCTAAAAAGTGATCCGGAGTAATTTGATCTTGTTCGCTTGGCTTATCAGCCACTAGCCAGTAGTATTTTTCTCACGAATCAGCACCAGCCACCAATCACAGCCAAACGAGCAGGCCGTCGCTCGCTCGGTGGTCCCACCTAACCAAACCGCTGCCTGGGCCCTAAAATCTAATTGAATGCATTGAAATTGAATCGAATACATATATACATACATATATGTAAAGAAATATATATATACATAAATACATAACAATAAGAGTATACATGCAGGGTGGCGTGCCAGTACCCTGGTCTGACGGTCACCTTCCACATCGAGCGCGGGTCCAACCCCAACTACCTGGCGGTGCTGGTGGAGTACGAGGACGGCGACGGCGACGTGGTGCAGGTGGACCTGATGGAGTCGCGGGCCGAGGACGGCGAGCCCACCGGCGTGTGGGAGCCCATGCGAGAGTCGTGGGGCTCCATCTGGAGGATGGACACGCGACGCCCTCTGCAGGGGCCCTTCTCCCTGCGCGTCACCAACGAGTCCGGCAAGACCCTCGTCGCCGACCAGGTCATCCCCGCCGACTGGCAGCCCGACAACGTCTACAGCTCAATCGTCCAGTTCGACTGATCGATCGACGATAAATGATTGTTATCAGTATATGCTATATATTCCTTATTATTAGGTGTGTGAGTGTGTGTTCTCGCTCACTAGATCGAGAGTGAGATATATATATGATCGATCAACACGGACAGAGAGATGAAAGAGAGAGACGTCGCTTGTGACGTCCGATCCATCCGTTCCACATCAGTTAAACCTATACATGCATCATGTCGTGTATGTACTATACATGTATGTATTCTAGCTAGCTACAAGTACCAACAAATTAATATGAATGAACGAATATATATATATATATATATATATGATGACGATTGATGATAGCTAGTCTCCATCGTCGCCCGATATGTATGCATATATGATCCTCGTACCATGAGTGCTACTACCTCTTTCATTATTATTATTAGTGGCCGTACGTATCTGTAAAGGACCGATTCTAACTACTGGACTTAGACTTTTAGTACTACAGTAGCTACAGTATGAAAAAAATTGATCCACGCCTAGAGCCACCCTACCTTTCTATCCGCCGTCGATCGATGGTTTCAAGGCCGGCCACGCACACGATATGCAATGCATGCACCGACCGACTCTGGGCAGGCAGGCACACAGGGCCGGCTCTGAGCAGCATTATACTGTAAGTACTGTAGGAGTATACAAGATGCATGCATGGGAATGGGATGGGACAAGAATGAAAGCAGAGGCGGCCGGGCCCCTTTCCACTTTTTTTTTATTTTGTCACATTCGACCCGTGCCTCAGCTCCCATGCATCCATCCATATAGTATCCCTCTGCCTGTTGTCGTCGCTAGCTTTATTAAGTTGCTTGGTCGTCTTTTGCGTTGGCCTGCTCCGATCCCCTGCGTGCTCAGATTGGATGCTAGCTAGCCTGCTTTAATTTGCACCACTCACGGGCTTTTGTTCTCTTTTGCACGGCCGGCCCGCCCTACTGCATGCATGCTCGATCATTCCTCCCGGCCCGGCCCTTGATCATGTGTGTGTGTGTGGATATATCTTTCCCGTGAGAGAAAAAAAAACTAATCAACTCAACAATTGTACGTGGACGGTGAGATGCAAAAGATAGTGCTACGTACTGCTGGCTGCTGCTTTTTCCAGGCATTCTTCTTGTGGTAGTGGCCTGGCCCGCATGCAGGCTGCTCATCATCAGCGGTGAGATGCATGCTGGGCCCAGATATACAGAATCCACACTAATCCTTGATTGGTTGCGAACCACCGATCAATCGAGTACTACTATATACAGTACATATTATGTGCATGCAATTCCAAATAAAATAAAATAAAATAATAGTATGCACCATCACAAGATTATGAACGCTTTATCTAGAGCTACCTGCTATACAAGTACTGTAGCTCTAAAAAGTCGATTGATGATCAGCTAGCGCACGCACGCAAGCAATTCTGTACAACAGTTCTGGCCGGATAATACAAATTATGCATATTCAGAGCTACTACTTATAACCTTCAACAGTCGTCGTACCTAATTGATTGTTAGTCGAGACCGCATGGGAACAAACTCACGGCGCCACAGATATGAGGACTCTCTGTTGCAATACTGAACTCACTAGCACAGTTAGATGAAATGTTAAATGGTTAATTTTCTCTGTGTTTCTTTTTTAGATTAACGTGAGAATTTCTTCGCCTTCTCGGCGAACGTGGTGGCTCTTTTATCACTATTGTATTAAGATAATAGATGAGACGGAGTATCGTCTCGTCCATCCATCTTAATTATAAAGTAGCTAATAAGCTGTATATGTATATGGATCCCAAATGGAAAAGGATGGGGCTGATTTGCCTGGTGCCGGGTGCTACTACCTTTTTCTCTTGTCTGATGCAGTCTCGATCGTCGACATATATATGCATGCTGGAGCATGCACCGGTAAAGGAACTGATTGAGGCTGCCGGTGTTGATTAATTATTCCCTCATTCCATTTCACGGATCACGGGCACGGGTACGTGCAACAGCAACCTGCCTGCTGCTGTAACCATCCCATGAACAACAATCCAGCACACTTGGCAGCTAGTAGCAGACTAGCTAATATAGTGGTGGCCAAATAAAATTAAAGTTTATTAGCTTAATAATGAACTTAATTAACAGGAATCACAAGACGGCTTT
>OAMR01000789.1:381198-415119 GCA_900205405.1 Echinochloa crus-galli | reverse complement strand
GCGCCACCGCCATAGGTCACCGCCAAACTCGCATCGGGAAGCGGCCACGGTAGATCAAACACTTCCCCGGAACTTAGTCCGAGCAAGGTAGATTCCGAGGACCGGCACCCATCAGCAAGCCACCGCCACCCCCGTACATCTGAGAAGCCCGGCCACCGCCTTCTCCACTCAAGGAACTGGCCCGCCAGGCGCCGGAGGCAACCAGACCCGCCGGCGGCAACCTCGCCGCCGCACCACCACGGGAGCCGCGTCACAGACCGCCGCACGCTGTAAGTCGCCGGTCGCCTCGATCCGCCATGGGGAGCCGCCCACCGGTCGCTGCGCCTCATTGTGGGGCCAATGCGCCGGCCGCTGAGCCACCTCCACAAGGGAACGTCGTAGGCAGTAGGCCGCAGGCCTCCTCGCGCCGGCCGCGCCGCCGCCTCACTATCCGGAGCCGCCATCGTCGCCGCCCGAGTCCGGCCTCCATCCACCACCAAAACGGAGCGTCCCCTCCGTGCAGACCCTAGATCCGGCCAAGGCACCACCGGATCTGGCGGCTACACCACCCGCCGCCGCGGGGACGACCCGTGCCGGCGTGCCACGTTGTCGAGCTCGGACGGCCGCGCCCGCCCCAGCCCACCGACGAGAAGGAAAGAAGCCACGCCTGCCGGCTTCCTCGCGGCGCGCGGGATCCCGGCAGCTGGCTCGAGCGGCGGTGCGGCGTGGGGCTGCGGGAGGAGGTGGCGGCGGCTAGGGTTCGGGACTTCGGGGGGGGGGGGGGGGGTTCGCCCGTCAACCGCGCAAGGGAGACCTATAGCTCTATAAAAGACAATCATTTTAATGATGCATTATTCCATGTACGAGAGACTAGCTCGATTAATTAGAAACACAGGACAGTATATGTTAATTAAGAGATATGTTACATACTTCTGCTTCCCTTCCAAAAATAAGCCACTTTAGATTTGTACTAAGTGATTTTTTAAAAAAATTTAACTAAATTTATAGCAAAATTTATCCATATTGTAGAATCAAATAGAGTATATTATAAAAATATAGTGATTTTTTAAAGATGGAGGAAGTATACTGCTAGTGTAGTATACACACGATGATACCAGCAAGCATATGGATTGATGACCTACATCTACATATATACTGTACTTTATTAGTTACAGAAAGGAGCAAGCTAGTAGGCATAGATGTGACGAATTGGGAGGTGAAGTCTGTAGCTAGCTCGATCTGTTATGATCCAACAATATGATACTGCTGGAGTGCTGGGAATGGAATGGAATGGAAAATTAAACCCTTTCCTTTGTCCAAGCGAGGTAGCAAAGGAACGGAGATATTGAGATAAGTAGATACAGATTGAACGGTGACAGAGCAGAGGGAGTACGTGCATGTGCTACTGTACGTTGTTGCACTAAATATACCTGCTTGTTACTAATAATAAATATATAAATAGCTTGTGTGTGCGTGCATGCAAACTTTGCTGTTTTCCCAGGAAGTGCACACGGAGGTATGGGTATGGGTATGGGTATGGGTATGGTACTAGTACTGCACGGCGCGGCGGGCGGCGTGCATGTACGTGGATGGACCACTGCCGCCCGATGATCTAGCGTGTGTGCATGCTGCGCTCATGCATGCAGACACCTACGGAGTAATAACTACAGGCTACAGCTGCCGGCCGGCCTGCTGCGTGTGTGCCCCTTTATTATTTATTTCTTAGCTAGCTTGGACGTTTCTTTTTTCTTTTGTTTTTTGAGACATCATACTATATGCATGGAATATATATATCCACGGCCAGCGCCCAGCAGTCACGAGCGAGAGAGATGTCAATTCATTCAGATGGATGGAGAGGGCAGTACGCCCGTCTTTCCGAAGCACCAGCCAGCCAGCCACTCCGATCCATTAATTATATTGTTTGTCTCCTAGTAGCTACTCGTAGCTAGCTTCCTCCCGCCAGCAGCAGCTTGCTTGCACCTGCTAGCTAGCTGCAGTACTGTACGTACTGCCTGCCTGCCTTTGCGCGCCCATCCATCAGGCTAGCTTCATTCCCGGCCGGGCCAGCCAATAATCTCATCATCAGTTATATTAATCGATGGATGGATGGATCTCGATCAGTAGTACTGTATCTCACTCTCCGGCCGCCTGGGGCTATAAATACCACCCCCTGCACTGCAGGCTGCAGGCAGAGCCCGCCCAGAGCTAGCGAGCTTCTTCTATAGCATTCTGCAGGCCGGCTGACGCGCCAGCCAGCATGGCGAAGAAGGCCGCCGTGGTCGCCACGCTCCTGGCCCTCAACCTCCTCTTCTTCGCCTTCGCCGACGCCTGCGGCTGCAAGTGCGGCGCCTGCCCTAGCCCCCCAGGCGGCGGCAGCGGCGGAGGAGGCGGCAGTGGAGGAGGAGGAGGCGGCGGCGGCAGCGGAGGGCGTCGGTGCCCGATCGACGCCCTCAAGCTTGGCGTGTGCGCCAACGTGCTCAACGGGCTGATCAACGTGAACCTTGGGACCCCGCCGCGCACGCCGTGCTGCACTCTGATCCAGGGCCTCGCCGACCTGGAGGCTGCGGTGTGCCTCTGCACCGCTCTCCGCGCCAACGTGCTGGGCATCACCCTCAACGTCCCCATCAACCTCAGCCTCCTCGTCAACTACTGCGGCAGGCGCGTCCCCTCCGGATTCCAGTGCAACTAGCAGAGCTAGCACACCTGCGGCCTCTCGGCTCATCATATCATGCATCCCCTCATCGATCCATACATACATACATATATATGCGCGCAATAAGCTAGCTAGCAGCTAGTACCTTATCGGTCGGTGTACGTGGTGCTTTATTTTGTGTCCATCGATCTCTTTGTTATTCCTTCATCATCTTATGTATGTACGTATGTCGTACTCTCCTCTGCGTGTGTGTGATGGATATATATATATATATATATATATATATATGATACTATGGCCGACAGACACTTCTTACAGCTACTATGGCTGTCCCAGCCGCGCCTTTCACAAGATATATATTCGTGTATATGCTCCAGTGTTTACATAACTTTAACCACTAAATTAATAAAGGATCGATCTTCCAATTAATGGGCGGCACGCACAGAACCTGCAGGATAACTTTTTTAAATTTTCATTTGCATATATATAAATAATTATCTGGTTATAATATACACTAGCTATATATTAACTGGTATCCTTAATGATTTTGCTAATAGCATATGCATGCAATATATGAATCTAATAATATATGAACCTAGCTAGCTACTCATATATAACTCATTTATGATATGATGTACTAGCTAGCTTATTATAATTACTGTTACTGCATGCAGCAGCTTTATTAGTTACAGAAAGGAGCAAGCTAGTAGGCATAGATGTGACGAATTGGGAGGTGAAGTCTGTAGCTAGCTCGATCTGTTATGATCCAACAATATGATACTGCTGGAGTGCTGGGAATGGAATGGAATGGAAAATTAATATATATATATATATATATATACACACTCCTACTCGATCTTGGCTGCATGCCGGCGTCGTCCATGTTGATCGGTACTACTTATAATTGAGATACGACAGAGACTAGACAGCATAAAGGCCGGGTTAAAGGTGGAGATCGATGTGCATATATGCAATGTAAGGCACCCCGGCATACGTACTGTCAGTATCACTCGTACCACCCTATATTTTTTTGTTGAACGAACCACACGAGACAATACGTGTTTCATTAATATAGCAGAAAATACAAGACTACAACCCTGAAAGGCTAGGCAGGAAAAGAAAAGAAAGAAGAAAAAACAACTATACTCACCCGGTTGAATTGGGACATCAATAGGGTACCACTCACAACCTCTCACGACCGGCGTAGTCATCAACACCCGCAGCGACCCTATATGCATGCTCCATCATTCCTTCCTTCAATTCCTATCCATCTTATCAGGTGATCGAGCTCGATATGATGCCAGAGTACAGCTGGCTAGGTCGTTAGCTACAACTTTTTTCCAATCCTGCGATGGTGACGCCTACATATACGTGTGTTGATCAATCTTGTCAACACCGTCTCGTCTCGTCCTTGTCGTTGTTAACCTGCACAGAGTCTAATATATATATATATATATATGGGAGTAGCTGCGCGTCTAGAATGTATTTATATATATATATATAGTGATCATCTACTTTATGTTATATGTATTATTAATTCATCGATCGTTATATAGTAGCTACTACGTAGTAGCTCGATTTGGGCGGTAAAATTAAAAGCTGTCTCCTTTAATTTTCTGTTGTTTCACGATCGGGCCGGCGTCTCATTCATATGTACAGCTAGTCCTGTACTCCGTATTAGATTAAACCAAAGAAAGAAAGGAATTGAATAGTGTAGCTATATATCTAGCAGAGATGAACCGGGACGAGACGACACGCACATTCAGATCGATCACATGCATGACGGTATGTAGTGGTAGAAGGATAAGTTGCACAGAAATGCATGGTATGCATTGAAGGGTGTGCTGCTTCGATCGATCTCTGCTGGGGGGTCAGGCCGGAATTCAGAGCGAGCTGACGATGATTAATTATTTGATCGATGAGAGAGAGATAGCAGGCTGCTAGCTGCTGCTGCTGCCCTGGAACGAACTGAACTGAATGGATCGGATCGATCGGAGATGAAAGGCGGAGGAGACGCTAGCTAGCTAGCTACAGTAGCTCTTTTTGTAGGGACGCGCGCGCGAGATCAAGCAGCGCGCCCGTGAACCCTAGCCTTTTGTTGGCTTCCGATCCCCGGGCGGGCAGGGCACATGACGACGACGCCGAGGCTAAAGCAGCCGTGTCATGATTTGCATGCAGCCAGCAGCGATGATTCACTGATGGAGAAGAGAAAGCCAAGGCCCCCGCCTGCACTGCACCTGCTCCTGCTCCTGCTCCCTATAGCTGCTCGATGATAGATCCTGCATGCATGATGTGATCTGCCGCCATCTCGTACATACATACGTACTGTACGTCTATCCCTGCTATCTGATCGATGGCCTCCATCGATCCCTCACGTCGTCGTCCCATCTCGATCTATCTCCACTCTGCTACCACGTACTCTAGCTAGCTGGCTGCACTACCGGATTCGATTCCAGTTCTTCGCCGTGCGCCGGGCACACGGCGAAGGTTGATTATACTATCTCCAATTCTCCCTCTTCGATCATTTCTCGAGATATATATAGCGATTATATTAATGACATGCGAATTATTGGGAGTTGGGCAATGCAAGATTGCAACTACACCCCTGAGCTGACTGGATGTGTGTCTGTGAGAGTGGGGGAAGAATATATATATAGGCGGTGTTCACTTCCCTGGAGAGGAGATGTGAATTTGAGTGAAAATGTCACATCGAACACTGTAGCACTTTTCGTTTGTTTGTGATAATCATTATCCTACCATGACCTAACTAGGCTCAAAAGATTCGTCTCGTCGTGTACATCAAAACCATGTACTTAGTTTTTTTATTTACCTACATTTAATGCTCCATGCATGAGGAGAGAGATTTGATATGACCAGTGGCGTAGCCACGTTGGGGGCAAGCTGGGACAGCTGCCCCAGCTAAATATGTGTCAGTTCGAATACATTCCTTCTTATCCGACGATATTTCTAAGATTCGTCAGCACTTTTAGATGGCGTCATGGCTAGCAGGTTCTTATTAGTTGCTAATTTATGTCTTTATTCTTCAAATTTGAGGATACATCTTTAAACGTCACATAAAATTTATGCAATTGCAGTATATAGATGTGTGAACTGGTGTGTGTTTCATTTTGGTTTGGTACGCCGTTAGAGTCGCCCCAACTAATTTTTTTTCCTGGCTCCGCCATTGGATGTGATAGTGAATAGTAAAGTTCAGAGAGAGAAAGTTTGGGAGAAGTTTTGGATTGGAAGGGAAGTGAACACCGCCATAGTCAAGAACGCGCCCACTGAAATCGCTCCAGCTTTTCGCAGCTGTACACGTGTACTTGTTGGTCGATCAAGAATCAGACAGAACACAGAGGAAACCAGCTTGGCTCATGTAAAAGCTAGGGAGCCTCGACCGCGATCGATCGATCGAGCTGAGTCTGCAACATTTTTTTTTTGGAAAGCAATATGATGATATATACATAGTGTACGTCGCTGCAACATGATGATCGAGGACCAAGACACCGCCTGCGGAGAGTACTGTACTAGATGCGGCAGCAGTCGCGTTGCTGCTGTTGCTCGACGTACCTATTCGACCGACTAGCAGCTAGTAGTTTTATCCTGTTTTTCATTCCTTTGGTCTAGCTTAGTTTGTGCCATTGGAAAATGTTGTTTCCTGGTTTTCATGGTGCACCAATGGTATTTTTGGGCGCCTTTGGAGATTAGCAAAACTTTATTTGCGCTGCAGTGTACAGCTGCAAACTCTTTCTTTATTCTTCCGTTGGTTTTTCTTGAAATGGCAAGCAGCTGATTGTGTCGAGGAGCAAGGTTCACTAAGTAGAAAAACGTTTGAAAGAGCTTTGGTCGAGTTTCCAAAAAAAAAAAAAATCAGCAGCAACTAGGAGTCTCGGCTGTGCGCTCGGGACTAAAGGGGTCGGTCCTCCAGCTCATTTTTGGATCAAATTTCCAGTCCCCCGCGAGCAACTCCACTCTCGCGTGCATGGTTTGCTCCCCGGGCGGTCGAACTGCGGTCCAAAAGTCCACTTTAACCGGGTGGTTCATCCGGTTTATACTTGTTTTTTTAAGTGGACCGGACCGGTGAGGCCTCCTATTCCCAGCTCAACACGTCAGCCGATAAGGACAAAGAGAGGACTTTGGATTTATTTTGGTGGGGCTAAATTTTTTTTGTTTCATGCGACATCTTTTTTTCTGACGAACGTGATATTCAGGGCATGTTTGGCTCCCCGCCACAGCACGCCACGCCACAGTGTTGTGGCGGGGATTCTGAGCGCCACAGCCGCCTCACTACAGTATTTTGGTGTGCTGTGGCCGCAAGACAAATAAGCCCTCATTGCCAACAAGAACCGACCTCTAGATTTATTTGTGGTGACGGCTATTTAGACCTGTCGGTACGTATACTAAAATAATATATCGGTAGAAATGCTTTCTACGGAGTATACTGGTGGGCGTTGGGCCGCGGCGGCGCCAGGGCAACCGCCCCACCACGCGGCGTCGTCGCCGACGAGCCGGAGGGACGCTATCGGGCCGGGGGAGTACCATTATATTGTTACGATGCGAATTGAATTAGAGCAAGTATAATAAGAGATTGAGAGCCAGCGAAATCCAATCCCATGGAGAGAGAAAATAGGAGAGAGAAGGGGGTGAGCGTCTGCTGAAACGCCAGCGAGCAGCGGGCGCATGCAGCAGGGCCCTATCAAGCGCAGCTCCCTCATCTTCCCATTGGCTACCGGGTACAAGAAAAAGTAAATGAACCTTGAGGTGGTGAATAAAATAAGAGCACAAGCTTTCCTTGCCGCCGGCTGCAGTTATTAACCATGCTCTAAGTGAGAGTGACACCCTCTGTTTACGGACCAAACCTACTACTGACCTATCGAGTAGCCTGGCCGATAAAGCTTGACTCTCGTGGTAAAGCCCCCTGGCGCTTTTTCTCGGAATTCTGCGCCCACGTTCCATAGACCGGAGACCTTGGTGCAGCGCAATCGAACCCGAGCACTGCCTTGCCCCTGCTGTGTCTACCATTCTTCTCCCCGTGGCAATTACATGATGCATTGCTCGGGTGTGCCGGAGTTGTAAATCGAACCGAACCTATTAGCATTGCTTTTGGAAAGCAATATGATGATATATACATAGTGTACGTCGCTGCAACATGATGATCGAGGACCAAGACACCGCCTGCGGAGAGTACTGTACTAGATGCGGCAGCAGTCGCGTTGCTGCTGTTGCTCGACGTACCTATTCGACCGACTAGCAGCTAGTAGTTTTATCCTGTTTTTCATTCCTTTGGTCTAGCTTAGTTTGTGCCATTGGAAAATGTTGTTTCCTGGTTTTCATGGTGCACCAATGGTATTTTTGGGCGCCTTTGGAGATTAGCAAAACTTTATTTGCGCTGCAGTGTACAGCTGCAAACTCTTTCTTTATTCTTCCGTTGGTTTTTCTTGAAATGGCAAGCAGCTGATTGTGTCGAGGAGCAAGGTTCACTAAGTAGAAAAACGTTTGAAAGAGCTTTGGTCGAGTTTCCAAAAAAAAAAAAAATCAGCAGCAACTAGGAGTCTCGGCTGTGCGCTCGGGACTAAAGGGGTCGGTCCTCCAGCTCATTTTTGGATCAAATTTCCAGTCCCCCGCGAGCAACTCCACTCTCGCGTGCATGGTTTGCTCCCCGGGCGGTCGAACTGCGGTCCAAAAGTCCACTTTAACCGGGTGGTTCATCCGGTTTATACTTGTTTTTTTAAGTGGACCGGACCGGTGAGGCCTCCTATTCCCAGCTCAACACGTCAGCCGATAAGGACAAAGAGAGGACTTTGGATTTATTTTGGTGGGGCTAAATTTTTTTTGTTTCATGCGACATCTTTTTTTCTGACGAACGTGATATTCAGGGCATGTTTGGCTCCCCGCCACAGCACGCCACGCCACAGTGTTGTGGCGGGGATTCTGAGCGCCACAGCCGCCTCACTACAGTATTTTGGTGTGCTGTGGCCGCAAGACAAATAAGCCCTCATTGCCAACAAGAACCGACCTCTAGATTTATTTGTGGTGACGGCTATTTAGACCTGTCGGTACGTATACTAAAATAATATATCGGTAGAAATGCTTTCTACGGAGTATACTGGTGGGCGTTGGGCCGCGGCGGCGCCAGGGCAACCGCCCCACCACGCGGCGTCGTCGCCGACGAGCCGGAGGGACGCTATCGGGCCGGGGGAGTACCATTATATTGTTACGATGCGAATTGAATTAGAGCAAGTATAATAAGAGATTGAGAGCCAGCGAAATCCAATCCCATGGAGAGAGAAAATAGGAGAGAGAAGGGGGTGAGCGTCTGCTGAAACGCCAGCGAGCAGCGGGCGCATGCAGCAGGGCCCTATCAAGCGCAGCTCCCTCATCTTCCCATTGGCTACCGGGTACAAGAAAAAGTAAATGAACCTTGAGGTGGTGAATAAAATAAGAGCACAAGCTTCCCTTGCCGCCGGCTGCGGGCTCAGTTATTAACCATGCTCTTATCGTGGTGGTTGTACAGTACCTACTGCCAAGTGCCAACTACAGTAGCTAGCTGCTAGGCCGGCCTAGCTACTAGGGTGTGGTGGTGATATGGAACAAGGGTTTACTAGCTAGCCATGTGTGGGGTTTACTGCCTTTAGTCCCCATTCTGTTGGGTGGTTACTCAGATGGAGGACAACAACGGAGTGGCGTAGCTACGAGAGGTAGTATGGGGTGCAATGGTTATAACGTAACTGGCAACCATGTATGTTCAGTGGTGGCTTTTGTTCGAGTACTAGTTGTCGCCCCCTCGGTTTGTGTCTTACCCCGTCTTCGGTTTGTGCAGGGGTTGTATTTCTCTGTCCCTGTTGTGTCATGGTTGTACTTTGGTGTTCGTGTTGTCCTCCCATACCTTATTTTTTTTGTATCTCGAGGGCTATGTCCTGATCATGTATTGGTGCTTGGCGCCCTCCATTACCAGCCTCGTCGGCATCAGTGGAAAATTATTCATGTGGGGGACGCTCATGCCCCGGTGATCTCTCAAAAAAAATATATGCAGAAAAGATAATAATTTACAATTTAGAAGTAAAATATGTGTCCTCTCAATACAACTCGATACTATGGAATGCATTAATGCAAGGTCGTCGCTCGTCACATAGAGGTAAGGTTGCAAGCGGGGCAGGTCACGGCTACCCGCCCCGCGTCCGCGCAAGCCCACACTTCCTGATGCGGCCGCCCACATGACGCCGCTTTGTTTTTGCGGATGTCGCGGCTGCCCGTAAGTGCCCGCAGGGTCCACTCGGCCTTCTTCTCGTAGGTGTCGCGCGGAAGTCGACGATGGTCTTGTTGTCCCGAAGCTTGGCGGGGTCCGTGCGCACGTCGCCGGGCATGAAGCAGACGTCGGTGTGGACGTTGGAGCGGTCGCAGCATATGGTGTGGTCGCACATGGACGCGCACGGGGACTGCACCTGGTTCTCGAGGACCACACGATGGTCGTCGTCTTCCGCGCCGCCAACGCGCTGCCGCAGCACCGGTGGCGGCGTGCTCGAGGACGACGTCGTCATGTTGCCCTTGGAAGAAGAAAAAGAATGCGCCGCCGCAATGAAGAAGCCGACGACGTCGATGCCGCGCGGGGCGATCACGAAGACGTGCGGCACCATCAAACGGGGAGCGGCAACGCCGGCGGCGTGGAGCTAGGGTTCGTCATGGCGGAGGCGGAGGCGGAGGCGGTGTTGCGGAGTGCCTAGATGCATGACGCGAGAGAGAACGGCGAGGCACGATACGGGTACGTGGGACTCCGCGGGTTTCTGCGGGCTGTCTGCATTGGGCTGGAATGTGGGATTGTGGGTGCTGCGGTGTGCTGAGTCTCGTTGGGCTGGCGGCGTGGCCCGCGCCACTTGAATCGTTACATAGAGGACAGAAGCCGGGTATGTAGGCGTCGATCGCCCACAATAACCGACTGTTGATGATAAGGTTCAATGGTTCATCAGGCATGGCACTGCAGATCGACGATTGGCAGGCCACTTACAGCAGCTAGCTATAGCATCAGGCCAAAGACGACAAATTAACAAAGGTTCAGCATGCGGCATTATTATGGGCATGGACCTGGCCGGTCTCAAACTTAACTATGGATCCGATTTGTTCCATGCATGTCTAAGCACATGTCAGTCAATCAGTTAGTTGACGTATGTACCAGTACCAACCCTAGCTAGCTATATATTGCTCCTCCTAGTAGTACACTGCATCATATCGATCTGTGCGTGCTAGACAAACACCAAAAGGCCGGTGCACCAACCATCCAAATTAAAGGACACAGATACATCCAAGTACCACCAGCAGCTTCACTTTAATTTGTTTTGGGCAAAAGGTCGATCGAATTGAAATACAGCTAAGCTCTACCTATTTGTGACGTACTGATTGCATATTTGCACCCAAGGTGTAACAATAACCATAGCCCAGTGTCACTCGATAATAAACCTCAGGTTAAGGTTTAATATATCCCAGATGCGTGTGGGATACAATACACTACTACGCCTGATGAGATAAGAAAACATGCGACAAACAATTACAACAGACAATGCCGGGTATGGGGCATCCTTTTCCTTTTCTTTTTAAGCTAGGCATAATCCCTTATATAGCTAGTTATAATGGAAAATCAGGCGAGTATACTTGTGGCACAAAGCTTCGTACGGTACGATTTCTGTCCCATTTGGCCTACCCTTCTTTTTAATATAGCGGCAATAATCCTCCTGCTGACTCGTTTCAAAAAAAAAAAACAATGCAAGAACAAGATTGGGGGCAATGCCGGAGCCAGTCAGCTCCATGGTATTGTACATAGGAAGTTACAACAAACAAGTGATATAAAAACTTATCGAGATGGGCCTGGGCCCGATACAGGTTGGGGTTGCAACCAACACAAAACAAACACACGCCAGCAATCTGGGAATACACATATGATGGCAGACCCACAACCATTTGAATTCATATGTTGTATTATTGGAGCAAGACAGACCAAGTAAACACATTGACACAAGTACACAAACAGCAGTCGACAACATCCACATGAGGATGACAAGGTCACTGGAGATCAGTTATAAAAGATAACAGAATTGCGATGAATTAGTTGGTTTTTATAGGATAACCAACGGATGCATGGATGGATGGAGGAGACAAAAGATGGAAAGATGTGCTGGGCCGAATTCATAAAACAAGAGAAAACGGCCCAGCAACAAACTAAAGAGATCGATACCCATTCCCGACCGACCTCCTCTCGCCGGCGATGGGGCGACGACGGCGTACAGCCTCCAGCATAGGTGATCGAGCTTCCGGCCCGCCGTCATCCTCCTCTCTCAATCCCACCCACGTCGGAAGTGAACTTCCCTCAGTAGCTATTGAGGGTATGTAGAACGGAAACCCTAGCTAGAGTGGATCCTTACGCTCTGTTCGTTTGGCTGGTGGCTGGCGCTGATTTTTGCTGAGAGAAAAATACTGCTGGCTGGTTGGTAGCTGGTGATTGGCGCTGGTTTTCGCTGAGAGAAAAACACTGTTGGCTCGCTGGAAACAATCCAAACGAACAGGGCGTTAGAATTTCGGGGCTGTGGGGTTGGTTGGAGGCGGGCTTAAAAGAGGTAGGGCGGGGGGCACGAGTGCGGTGGATTAGGTTAGCTTTGATTTGACTGCGGCAGCCAATCAGGCGGGTCTTCAGCCTCACGCCCAGGGCTGACTGGTTTTACTCTCTTAGATCATTTGTCTATATGTGCGTTTTTTCTTGGCAATCCTTCTTGCTTAAGTTTGCTTGGCATCTTGTTTGCAGCTGACGGTTTAAAAAATCGTGGCGTTATGTGTCTGCTGTTCGAGTCGCCTTCTGGTTTTGCAATTTTCATGTTTTCTGAGGTTCACTTTCGCCTACCTAAGAGCAACTCCAACAGCCTCTCTAAATAGGTTTTGATTCGGTAAAAAAAGAAAAACACGCCAAAACCATCGATCCAACAGCCTCGCCAACCTCGTCCGCTCGGAATCCCGTTCGGCATCCACACCTCCCCGGTCGGCAAAGATTCAGGCGGTGGTTGCTCCCTGAGATGAAATTGGCTGTTGGAAAACCTGAATATAAAATTGCTTCAATTTTCATGAAAATTTTATAATACCGAACTGGCCTGACATCAATTTTGATTGGCTGTTTGTGTTACCATCGATGGATTTTACCGGGAATTCATCTTGCGTCTGTATTGTTTGCTAAGGTAAAATTGGAATCAACCGAGAACAAGCGCCATATGCTATTGTGGTGAGCATGAGCCCATAAGTGCACGAGTATTATCAAAGATGACCGCGGCTAGACTTCTCATTTGCGTGTTGAATGCACCAGCTGATATGCATAATCTCTCTTTCAATCTTCTTCATAGGCACTAACCTTTGTAACGATTTCATAAAATTACACATGAAAAAGTATAAAGACCGACCTTCACATTTTTTATTACGTTATTAACCAAAGTAGTCTTAAGTGCTCGACTGGTTATTTTATCATTGCTTCCTTCAATATCATCTACTAGTCACCAATCATCGTTTTTACATATACTAATGAAGCAGACACTAATGTCATGAAGCTCCGGCAGTGACACCTATTTTTGTAAAGCAAATTCTGTGCCCTCTGACATTGGACTATTCACCCTTTTGCCCTGTTCGTTTGGCTGGTGGCTGGTGGCTGGCGCTGGTTTTCGCTGAGAGAAAAACACTGTTGGCTCGCTGGAAACAATCCAAACGAACAGGGCGTTAGAATTTCGGGGCTGTGGGGTTGGTTGGAGGCGGGCTTAAAAGAGGTAGGGCGGGGGGCACGAGTGCGGTGGATTAGGTTAGCTTTGATTTGACTGCGGCAGCCAATCAGGCGGGTCTTCAGCCTCACGCCCAGGGCTGACTGGTTTTACTCTCTTAGATCATTTGTCTATATGTGCGTTTTTTCTTGGCAATCCTTCTTGCTTAAGTTTGCTTGGCATCTTGTTTGCAGCTGACGGTTTAAAAAATCGTGGCGTTATGTGTCTGCTGTTCGAGTCGCCTTCTGGTTTTGCAATTTTCATGTTTTCTGAGGTTCACTTTCGCCTACCTAAGAGCAACTCCAACAGCCTCTCTAAATAGGTTTTGATTCGGTAAAAAAAGAAAAACACGCCAAAACCATCGATCCAACAGCCTCGCCAACCTCGTCCGCTCGGAATCCCGTTCGGCATCCACACCTCCCCGGTCGGCAAAGATTCAGGCGGTGGTTGCTCCCTGAGATGAAATTGGCTGTTGGAAAACCTGAATATAAAACGATAATTGAATCAAAGTTGGTGAGTATTTGCCCATTGCCTGTCTATAATTTTGAACAACTTTTATGGTCATTATTGCCCTGGCTTCTTTCAGGAAATAACCTGCGTCCACAATGAGATTGTGATGGAGTTAATGTGGGGCATACAACATCTCATGCACAAGTATCTGCCTGAAGAAAAAGCAGAGGTGGCAAAAGAGGACCGCCTCCCCATGAGTCAAGGACTAAAAATGCTCCTGAGACGTTATGGATTTGATGTCAAACCAGAGATGGTGAGTTCAGTGGTTTCAATTGCCATGCTTTCTGCTATATAGCTCCCTGCCATTTAGTGTTACATTGTACGATGGCTTATGTATTGTGTGCTTATAATGCTTTATTTTCATGGACCAAAGTTTCCATAGAAAAACGTGCCTTTAAAAATTTTCTATTTAGTTATGAAGCAATGAGCAGATCGTTGAGACAGCAGGTGCCCTGTTTGAGTGTGATGCTGTTGAAAAGTTATTTTCATCTCACTTGCGTGATGCTAGTCTGTGCCTTAAGAATACATCTGGCTTTAATTGTGATGAATGGAGCAAAGTGAAGCTTGCAACGGCTCTGAAGGTGACATTTGGCCCTGAAGAAGAAGACGATTTTCGTGAGGTAATCATACTAACTATTTTGTATGTGTTCTCAGATGCTCACATTGCATTTCATAGAAGCTTGTATCTCACGTAATGCCGAAACGTGTTCCTTTCAGCTGCTTTCAGAAGATGAGTTATTAAAGTTGATGGATGATGCAGATACATATTATGGTGTTCTGTCGAAGGCCCTTAGCTTGAGAACCTACAAGAAGATTCGGTTCGCCTATCGAGTTAGGAATGAGAAGAAAATATTGTTGGAGTCCTTAATTAAGAAAGCTAAGGAAGCGTGTGAAGCAGAACAAGCCCAAGCGCGTGAGAAGGATAAGGTGCACGGAGAGTCAGAGCAAATTCCTCAAGAGCATGTGATGTTTGCTAATCTCTGCAGAATGATTTTACCTGTGATCTCTGAATCTAAGCCACCTTATGTGAATGAGCTTCCTCTGCTGAAGGGCCTCAAGAGATCCTGGGGCTATGCTTTTGAGCCAATTGTGCTCAGTAAGTCTATCTTTTGTGAAAGCTTATCACTTGATGAGACTGGGAGCAGGTGGATTGAAAGAATTTCTGGAGCCCAGCCTTCAACTTCCAAAGCCATTGTGCCATATAAGCCTTTTCCTCATACTGTGCTGCTGAATCAGAACATTAATCTGGTGGGCATGTCTACCGTGCCTCCTCCTTTGACTGAATCTGGAGAGCAAGTTGAAGTTCTTGGGGTAGAAGCTAGTCCCTGCAGCCGCGTTCCTGGCAAGTTTATCTGAGCAATTTTGTCTGCAAATCCTGCTGCAGCCGCGTTCCTGCACGCTCTACTGTTCTTCAGGTGATATCTTCTCGCCCTGTTCGTTTGGATTGTTTCCAGCGAGTCAACAGTGTTTTTCTCTCAGCGAAAACCAGCGGCAGCCACCAGCCACCAACCAGCCAGCAGTGTTTTTCTTTCAGCAAAAATCAGCGCCAGTCACCAGCCAAACGAACAGGGCGTCTCTGTACATGCTGTGCAGGAGGAAAAGGCAATATGCCAGTGGAACTGAGCTTTCTCTCTTTCAGAACATTCGGATTCACCGGCTTGTGCTGCCTTTCGTAAAAAAAAACCAATGGATTGGACACTGGACAGTAAAAAAACATGTACAAATTAGCCTGAGCAAATAACATATATGCTGCCACTAGTGTGAGTGCTATCTGCTATGAATCCGATCAGTGTAACAAGACCGATGATTTTTTCTAATTAGCTAAAAAAAAAGGAGATAGATGATTCCAAGCAACTGCCTCGATGCGACGGTCCTTCGTTTTTTTTTCACTGAAAAAATGGGTCCAATGAATTGTCAGATATCGATCGATCACAGCCTTGTTCTCATCCACGACTAGGAAGTTAACAAACAGGTGATATAAAAACATGATCGAGATGGGCCCTGGGCCCGATTCAGATTGGGGTTGCAACCAACACGGATTTCACAAAACAAACACACAAACACGAATCAGCAATCTATTATTGGAGCAAGACAGACCAACACATTGACACAAGTACACAAACAGCAGTCGACAACATCCACATGAGGATGACAAGGTCATTGGGGATCAGTTATAAAGATAACAGATTTGCGACAGTAAATTAAGCCCGGCACAATGCCATTCCCTTCACTTCAGGAGGGTCTTCACGATGGATTTCACGTTCAGCTTCTTCAGGTCCGTGTAGGACTGGCCACAGCCAACGAACATGACTGGAGCTCCAGATATGTACACCATGGAAAGTGCTGCTCCAACCTGCATGTTTTCAAAACTTGTATCAGGACACCGTAAACACAACACCCCTATAATGATGAAACAAGTGTACACGTTCAGACCTTATCATCAATCGTGTCAAATTTGGTAAGCAAGATGCCATCAATCAATCTAGCAGTAGGAACAGCAGACAGGTCTGCTAATTTCTGTTCGACAAACAAAATTGTTCAGTGCAGTTAGCAATGAAAGCCAAATCCCACAGGGCTAGGAATGGATAGCAATCCATCGGTCTTCGAAAGAAGAGCATACCTGGTTGAACTTAGTGAGTTGATCCACGGCATCATTACCAACTAATGCTTCTCCAACAAACAAGACCAAATCTGGGCTGTTAAGATTGATGAGCTTGGAGAGCGCCCTCATGAGTGGCTCATTATCCTAACAGATTGGGTTGAACAGAAAGAGAGAGACTGTAAGGGCAACTTGAAAGCAAAGGCTACATCTTCCAGTACAAGCACAGAAAGATACTTGAAACAAAATTACTTAGCCTACCTGCATACGTCCAGCAGTATCAACCAGAACAACGTCTGATTTGTTTCGGCTTGCTTCCTGAATAGCTTCCCTCGCTACAACTGCTGGATCTTTTTCATAACCCTTCTCAAAAATAGGTATCTGCACACAATACCATCACATCAATTTCCATGCACAAATGATTGTCTTTCGGGAGACAAAAGAGCATAACTTTACAACATGGCTCAAAGCTACATTAGAGAAACTAGTCAGATGGCCAGTTGGCCACTGAGAAAGAGGTCATGGACAAGTTTTCGCCAGGAGCAGTTACACAGCACCAAAAAAAGTTGCTGTACAAAAATTTGGTTGCAAACAAATATGGACCATAACAAAAAAAAATAAAGGCTGCACTAACACAGCTGCAAACTTAGTATGTGACAAAGAACTGAGAGCCTTGGAGCACACAAATGATTGGGATGGTAGCTTCCTGCACAGCAAAGTTAGTTCATGAATTTGCCTTGGTTACCCAGAGCGAAATCTAGGTACTTCCCACGAATCACGGAATGGCTACATGATCTGTAATTTCTTTTTCCTGTTATGTTTCCCCTCTTTCTTTCTTTTGTGCATGCACTTGTTGTTTTCTCTTTACTAATATAATAAGTATAGGTGTGTGCCCCTTCTGTTCTTTGACATTATATAAGGCCAAAAAATGGTAGGGTTTTGTAGGACATGACCAAATTCAACAAAAACTTGGTATGGAAGGGACACTTTTTTTCTGGCTTCATCATCAAACAAGTTTGTTCAGAAAGGAAAAACTCCAGAGGGACAAAGTTGCAATTTCAAACTGACTCTTTCAAAAAACTATCTGGAATGAACAAACTATCAAACAAAATCCAGGTTCATAAACTGACGATCAAAACAGAGCAGTCAAACCACTGGACCATTGGGTAGAACTTAGATCACTACCTGAAGCCTGCGTGCATGAGTTCGCAGCTGCTCAACAGCACCAGATCTGAAGGTGTCACATGCTGCAAGTGTTACACTGAGGTTATGCTGAAGAAGCCAATAAGCAACCTGTAAAGTTCAGATGGGCCAAAAATTAGTGAATCACCCAAGGAAAGGTTTCTCCTTTTCTTTTCATGGCGGTGTCTGGAAATACTTACCTTCGCAAGATTGGTGGATTTGCCAACTCCATTCACCCCAACAAAAACAATGACATACGGCCTCCCACGCTCCTTGGCAGCATGTACATCTCTCAGTATGTCAATAGACCGCCTTGGGGTCAAAATGCGAAGAAGAGCCTCCTCCATAGCTGTCTGAAAGAGTAATCATCAAATGAACCGTATTACCAACCTATAGGATAGAATGTATAGGTGAAATGAAAAGTGAAGATGCTTTGGTGAGAGGATGTGCTAAAAACCTGGACTGTAGATGATATTCTAGTGAAAGATCCTAGCTTCTTGCCCTCAAGGCTAGCCGCAACAGATTCACAAAGTTTCTCTGCAATCTCCTCTGCCTGCATAAACAAGACCACCTTCTTTATCCAAACAGAAAAAGGCTATCTATTTAACAGATATACCAAATAAACAACTACAGATGGTAAGCACGTACCACATTCTTTGTCATCAGCCTATCTTTGAGAGCTTTGAGCGCAGGTTGCAGATCAGACTTCTCCAATACATTGTTACCAGCAATACTGAGCACAGCAAAGCACAATGCATTTCATTACATGATATGTACAGGGATTTGGGAATCATATAAAGTTGTAGGCATAATGCAATATGTTCATGAAAATAAAGCCAGCTATTGAACTGTTATTTTGGTGCCAGAAGTTTTACGAAAAATGAGAAAAGGCTGACAGATTGCAGGTTGGAAAGAACTAGTAGCCATAACAAAATCTAGCATTACATCAAGTCTAGGCTTATTTCCTTATCATAATTGCAAAATATTGCATATGACAGAACATGTTACTAGGACAGTGGCCATGCAGGTATTCGCGTATCAAATGCTTTGGCAAGATTTATTTCCTAGTGAGGGCATATGATCATCTATAGGAAATATTTCAATCTTTTTCATCCATGAAAAGAGTTGCATAAATATGTGCCCAATCAAACCCACTAGCAATGGACATTCAAACAGAGATAATTCAAAGGCATCAGAGTAGCTCCCTTTTCTAGGGCGTAAGCATTATATAGCTCAGATAATTCAAGTGCATGGCTAATAAAGGAAATAACAGCAAACTGTAAAGCCAAGGTGACTATAGACTATTTCGTCTAATAATATCAGTGTACGGGCCGGGAGTGCGTGAATTACCTTTGAAACATTGAGGAGAACCAGCCTTTCTTCTTTGGTCCATCTTGGGCCTCCTCCTCCTCCTCCTCACTGTCACTGCTGAGATTCTCATCCTTATCCATCATGCTTTCCCCCTGGTTGACTGCCACATGGTCCGTCACCTCATCCCCTCTCTCATCAGCTGGGTCTGTGAAGTCGAGCTTCTTGTTGGAAGGTTTGTCATCCCACACCCTGTCTTGCTTCCCTTTCTTCTTTGTGTCAGGTTTAGTCAACTTCTTGGTTCCATTGTCAGTAGCAACATTTTTCCTATCATTCTTGCGCAGCCTCTGTAATTTACTTACATCGAAGGCCCCACTGTCTTTGGGGGCCCCATTCTCCTTACCCTTAACAACAACAGGACGGGCTTCCTTGCGGCCTACATTCTCCTGGCGCCCATTTGCCAGAGCTACCTGCTCCTTCCCGGGGTAGTCCCCATCAGAGTCATCCTTCCCTGAGCCGCCCTTGTTGGCGGCGGCAGCGCGTGAATCGCCGCGGGGCTTGGAGCCAGTCTTGTGGGAGAGTGCTGGCAGGGAACGGGACGAGACGGCCTGCTTAGACTTCTTCATCTCCTCTGCACGGGCCTCGGCCTCGAGATGGAGCTGTCGGAATATGTCTGTGAAGTCGTCATCGTAGTTGGTGCGCTTGGGATCGTAAATCTGCGAGAAGCTGGTGCGGACGGCGGCGAGGAGATCATCGACGTAGAGGAGATGGAGTATCTTCTGGTAGACGGCGACAAAGACAAGGCCGAGGTCGTTGTGGAAGGTCCACTTGAGGGCGTAGTTGTCCTGGGAGAAGCTGGCGTCGGCGGAGCGCTCCTCGAGGAGGCAGGAGCGGATGAGGGCGTCGATGGGCGAGCCCTTGAGGGCGGCGGCGCCCAGCGCCCGGCACGACGACCAGAGGATGAGGCCGCCCCGCGTGAAGATGAGCAGCTCCTCCAACATGGTCCTGATCCTGATCCCATGAAATCAAATCAGCTTCATCCATCATACAACAACAACTAGGATGGATCTGGCAGCTTGCTTCGTCATCAATCGAATCGAAACAGATCAAATCAAATCAAACAACTAGGGATCCAGATCGATCGAGGCGGGCAATCCCGATGCAGGAACCGCAAATCGGATTTGCTAAATTCGGATGGGTTGCTATTTGATTTGTTTCTATACATACATGACAAGAATGGATCGGAAAGGAGGGGAATCAATCGAAATCGAAGGTGGGAGGGATACCGTACCTTAGGGATTGCTTGCTTGCTTGTTTCGCCTTTCTTCTTCTTTTCCCTTCCTTTTTTTTTGGTTGGTTTTGCCGGCGACGCCGTGGTTAATATGTGGGCTGCTGCTGGGCCTGCCTGTGGTCGATCCACTCGGTGACGGAGGGCCCCGCACGGCTTCCGCGTGCCGACCTGCCAAGGTTGACTCATCTTTACAATTTTGACTGAAGAATTGGTCAATTTTATGTTCAAAAAAGAATTGGTCAATTTGTACATTATTACAGTAGTTGTAAAAAAGATTAACAAGTCATGTTGCCGTTGCCTCCTTATTAGTCCTGAATAGTAGTAAGGTTTGTCGAATAGAATCGGGTGATGTACCATTTCATTATTAAAAATAATATAATGAGATTCTTCAACCAAATATTTTGTCGTAAGCACGGCTCTACTGTAGCTCGGAAAAACCTTAGAACTAAAAATTTGGTGGGGTAAGAAAATACGAGTGAGTTGCTAATTTCGACTGCCCCGGGTATCACTGCATGAATCCGGAATCTCATGGGCCAGTGAGCAGCAAAAGTCCGGCAATAACAAAATAGTGTGGCAATCGTCAGAAGGGGCTGAGAGAGGCCGGCCCACTAAGACCTACGAGTGGCAGCCTTTTTCTTATAAACTTTTCCGATTTGATGTTCCTTCTAGCTGCTTCAACTACGTTCACAATACTACATGCTATATCAGCGTGGCACGTGCTGTTCATCTTTTTACTGTGTGGTGCTGTTCATTATTGTAGCATCTCATCTGGACCATTCATGTGAAAATCAGACCGCCAAAATCACGTGCGGTTGTTAACGTTTGGAGTGTTTCCAGCGAGTCAACAGTATTTTTCTCTCAACGAAAACCAGCGCCAGCCATTAGCCATCAACCAGCCAGCAGTGTTTTTCTCTCAGCAAAAACCAGCGCCAGCCACCAGCCAAACGAACAGAGGTCAAAGAAAAAAAAGGTGTGGATGATGGATAAGTCGGTCCGTGCCATGGGCGCAAGGCGTGGCAAACAAAAAGACACCCGTTGCACCGTTCTTCGGTTGGGTTATTATGTGATAATAAAAAATGAAATGGAAAATGGTGCGGGCCCAGCACAGCAACGAGTCGACCGACCGTTACGGGGACCAGGCTGGCAGTCGGCACCGCACACTGCCCCAGAAGTCGAATCGAAGAAAAGAAAAGGAAAAGAAAATTCAAAATTCGAATTCCCTCCGCCCATCGTCTAACGCCGTCAGTCAGTCAGCCTATAAAGCAAAGGCCGCTGCATCGCTCCGAACCCTAACACTCGTCTAACGCCAGCAGCCAAATCAAACGAATCTCCTCTTCTTCTTCTTCCCCACCGCCACCAGAGCGGAGGAGCAGGCCGCCAAGGCCACCACCAGCAGCCGCCGCCCCCCTCCGAGTCGAGTCGACAAGAAGAAGAACAACATGAGGGAGATCCTCCACATCCAGGGCGGGCAGTGCGGCAACCAGATCGGCGCCAAGTTCTGGGAGGTGGTGTGCGCCGAGCACGGCATCGACGCCACCGGCCGCTACGGCGGCGACTCCGACCTCCAGCTCGAGCGCGTCAATGTCTACTACAACGAGGCCTCCTGCGGCCGGTTCGTGCCCCGCGCCGTGCTCATGGACCTCGAGCCCGGCACCATGGACTCGGTGCGCTCGGGGCCCTACGGCCACATCTTCCGCCCCGACAACTTCGTCTTCGGCCAGTCCGGGGCGGGGAACAACTGGGCCAAGGGGCACTACACCGAGGGAGCGGAGCTCATCGACGCCGTGCTCGACGTCGTCAGAAAGGAGGCAGAGAACTGCGACTGCCTGCAGGGTATGTGCTGCTGCTGCTGCTGCTGTCCTGTTCCCCATTTCAGTCAGATCTACCGGATGGATCTGCTTGCTTGCTTGTATCTCTCTCTTTTCTCTCCCTGAGAGAGATTGATGGATGGAATTGCACTTTAATTTTTTCTCTGAGATACTGTTGACTGATGCATCTGAGATTGATTGATGGAATTGTTGATTGGTAACATTGAATTAAGGAACCACTGCACTGCACTGCAGGCTTCCAGGTGTGCCACTCCCTCGGCGGCGGCACCGGCTCCGGCATGGGCACCCTCCTCATCTCCAAGATCCGCGAGGAGTACCCCGACCGCATGATGCTCACCTTCTCCGTCTTCCCCTCGCCCAAGGTCTCCGACACCGTCGTCGAGCCCTACAACGCCACGCTCTCCGTGCACCAGCTCGTCGAGAACGCCGACGAGTGCATGGTGCTCGACAACGAGGCGCTCTACGACATATGCTTCAGAACGCTCAAGCTAACAACGCCAAGCTGTGAGTGCTAGTCTTTTCCTCTGCCTGTTCCTTTGCTCTAGCTTGATTTCCTTTGCTTCCCGCTTATTTCTGACATGGACCAAAAATGAAACGTGCAGTCGGCGACCTCAACCACCTCATCTCCGCCACCATGAGCGGCGTCACCTGCTGCCTCCGCTTCCCAGGGCAGCTCAACTCTGACCTCCGCAAGCTCGCCGTCAACCTCATCCCGTTCCCGCGCCTCCACTTCTTCATGGTCGGCTTCGCGCCCCTCACCTCCCGCGGCTCCCAGCAGTACCGCGCCCTCACCGTGCCGGAGCTCACCCAGCAGATGTGGGACGCCAAGAACATGATGTGCGCCGCCGACCCCCGCCACGGCCGCTACCTCACCGCCTCCGCCATGTTCCGCGGCAAGATGAGCACCAAGGAGGTGGACGAGCAGATGCTCAACGTCCAGAACAAGAACTCCTCCTACTTCGTCGAGTGGATCCCCAACAACGTCAAGTCCACCGTCTGCGACATCCCGCCCACCGGCCTCAAGATGGCCTCCACCTTCATCGGCAACTCCACCTCCATCCAGGAGATGTTCCGCCGCGTCAGCGAGCAGTTCACCGCCATGTTCCGCAGGAAGGCCTTCCTTCACTGGTACACGGGCGAGGGCATGGACGAGATGGAGTTCACCGAAGCAGAGAGCAACATGAACGACCTCGTGTCCGAGTACCAGCAGTACCAGGACGCCACCGCCGACGAGGAGGGAGAGTACGATGATGAAGAGGAAGCAGAAGACCTCCAGGACTAGCCAGTATCTACCCACCAGCAGCTGGAGTTGGATGATGATATGTCTGCTACTTGATGGTTTCTTTCTTCTTGTGGTTGTTTTTGTTTAGGTCGGTCGGTCGGTCGGTCGATCGGTTCCCTTGTTAATCTCAAGGGACATCAATCATATCGTGGTTGCTTCTTAATCTTAGTAGTACTTACTTATTAGTAGTAGTGGGTATTGTGTGCAATGCCCTATTGCTTTCAGAGTCTTGTAATGTCATGTATCTGACTATCAGTTAATTAATATCATTATGTTAATTGATTTCCAGCAGCTGCTATCATCTGTTGTTTTGTTTGTGCCCCGTTTTGATCAAGGCTCGGGACGTTTTGATGCTGTGAGCTGCTGGTGATTGCTTGAGAGCAGATGAACATTTCCTTCGTTTTTCAAATTCCGGACCTTCTTTCTGGTGGAGTACTACTCAATGTAGGTAGATCAACATAGCCGAACCTGTCTCCGCTCCCCCCCTTTCCTCGCAAATCCATACTAATACAAATTGTTCAGGCCGGCTACTTGTCTTTAAAAAGAAAGTATCATCAATCGGGATCTTGCTTGCAGTGCAGGCCGATCTGATTGACATTCTGACCCGATACGAGATGGCTTTCCTGGTCATGTCATGTGCACCACAGCTGAGCAACAGCCTGGGCCGCTGTTTAACGATCAGATCAGAGTAGCCATTTCATTAATTAGGCCGCAAATTCCAGTGTCGTGTAGTTGACCGGTCTTGTTCAATGCCTCGGTTCGATTCCCTCACGTGACCCGTAGTTGTGAGGGCTCGAGTGACACATGACGAGTGAGCACTCGTGCCGCATGATACGCGCTCGTCCCGCAGTCTTCAACTTCTCACCGACGCCTGCATTCCAGATATACATATATACAATGCTCGATTCAGACCAGTATACCTTTTGGCCATGCTCATCCAGCTCAGCACATGTCTAACACCACTTACGATTAAAAGCTATATAACCAAACGCACCACCTTTCTCAACTAGTCAACTGGGAAACCACACTACAATGTTACTACAAATAACGCACCCGCTTCTGAGCTAAACTTCCTACAAAACCCCAGAGGTATTTTGGTGACTCACAACAGCTTTGCTGTCTAATACATGTATTTCTCTATTGCCTTCAGAGAAAAACATATTCCTGGACAACTGTTGCTAAGTTAAGCCACCACATGCTAGGGCTTCACATCTATCTCACTTGGGTCACCCTGTTCTACTGCATTGCAATTGCAAGATGCATATTCTGCATTGGAGCCTTCAGTGGATGGTGTACTCCCGTTGCCAGCACAAACCTTGGAATTGGGGCAATTTGTGTTCCCATCAACAAGGGTAACCTGAGAATTGCCCTTATTTCTGCTCCCACCTCCTACCGCGACCTCAGAATCAGTGTTATTTGTGCTCCCATTGGCGATGGCATTCAGAGACTTGGAGTTATGTGCACTCCCATCAACAGCACAAGCCTGAGAATTGGCATTACCCGTGCTTTCGTCAGCATCAGTGACATGAGAATTAGGGTGATGTGCGCTCCCATCACCAAAACTAGCCTCAGAATTGGCACTATACATACTTCCATTGCCAGCAGTGTCATGAGAATTGAATTGATGTGTGCTCCCATTGCCAGCAGTGGCCTGAGAATTGGCATTATCTGTGCTTCCATTGCCAGCAGTACCATAATAATTGAATTGATGTGTGCTCCCATTGCCAGCAGTGGCATGAGAATTGGCATTATCTGTGCTTCCAACGCCAGCAGTGGCATGGTAATTGGGTTGATGTCTGCTCCCATCGCCAACAGCAGTAGTCTGAGAATTGGTCTTACTTGTGCTTCCTCCACCAGCAGTGGCATGAGAACAGGGTCGATGTGTGCTCTCATTGCCGACGGGAACCTGGGAGCCTGGGTATTGTGTGCTCCCAGTGCCAATGGTAATCTGAGAACTGGGTTGATGTGAGCTTCCCTTGGTAACATGAAAATTGGTGTGATTAGTGCTCCCATCACCAATGGGAACCTGAGAATTGGGGTCATGTTTTCTCCAACTGCCAATGGCAACATCAGAATTCAGGCAATGCACATTCCTGGTGCCAACGGTGACCTGAGAACTGGGGTAAGGTGTACAGCCAGTACCAGTTGCAACATGAGAAATGGGGTACTGTGTGAACCCAAAGCCAGTGGCTACCTGAGAATTGGGGTAATGTCTGACCCAGTAGCCAGTGGCAACCTGAGAATTTGGGTAACCTGCAATGAAGTTAGGTGCCTTGTATGCCCAGAAAGCATCATTGTGAAAGCTTCCAACAATCACCTGCAAGGTGTACATTAAGTTAGTTTGTTTTGGGAGCGGAAACATAGGATTGACCCCTTCAGCATATATTGATAAAGCAAAAGGAAGAATATACAAAAGAGGGGGTCCAAAGGTATTCTAGAGTCTGGAAAGATATTAAGACTGCAAATAAAAGAACCATTAGCTAAGGATGACAGAACCAAGTCAGATAAGAAGTTCAATAAATTCTGCATTCTCGGATTTTCTTCTCCAAATATTAAGAGTAGCTAAGATGTACTGTTTATCACCTATATGCTTCATGTAGGCATAAAACATACAACATGTATAGAAAACGGAATAAACATCCATAAAGATTGGTATTCCTCCCATGTTAAAACACAAAAGAATTTTGAGCAGTAAAATAACTATTTGCAATAATTTCCACGGGTTGCTGTGTCAAAGAACTGCGTAACTTGAAAAGTCTGAACATCTTAATGTACCTGTACAGGTGTTGCAGCTATGAGAGGTCCAGCTACAACGCCACCGACCACAGAACAATCAGCGCAAGCAAGGGTCACAGATAAGCATCCAAATCCAGGGCTATCAGATGTCAAAATGGATCCGAACACGTGAATGATTTCTAAAGGACCCTGCAGAGATCATGAATAAATGAATAATGTGACATGAGAAAGGTAAAACTTTGGGCATGCCACCTATTTCCAGGGACTAAACGTTTAAACCTTGTGATTTAAGAAGACAGAAGAGTGTAGTAGATTTGCTTCCTGAACAGCCCCATGCACTGAGAGAACGCATACGGCCTTCCCAATTATTTTTGAGACCCCCACAATCTTTGATACAATATCCTGTGCAATCATTTTCAAGTAATCAGATTCCTAAATCATTTTAATGGGAAAAAAATTGTAGCAACTACTCAATGATCAAACCCATCTAAGGATTCATTCAAAAT
The DNA here is from genome assembly GCA_900205405.1 of Echinochloa crus-galli. NCBI lineage: Eukaryota > Viridiplantae > Streptophyta > Magnoliopsida > Poales > Poaceae > Echinochloa > Echinochloa crus-galli. Next base: position 388,466 of record OAMR01000789.1, on the reverse strand, counting down.
GGTTTAAGGCTGTGTCCATGGTACATACAAAAGGCAACAGGATGACTGAAAACTAATAATCTGACGACTTGATACCTTCTTGGGTAAAGTTGACACTATACATTACTCAAGTTATGTACATTTCTTGTAAGAGTGTCGTCCAGCTGCAAGATAACTTTGTTGCCATTTGTATAAGCACAGGCAAAAACAAGATTTCTTGTAAAAAGAAACAGAAAACCAACCAGGCCATTTATCCAACAAGGTAACTGTGCAAACAAGACAATGGATTACTTTGACGGCAAGAACCACTTGAGTTGTGCTATAAACTATCACATGGAATTGGTGCAGATATGGCTTGAATATGTAAGTGTAATGGATGTGCTCAAAATTCCTATGTTTTTTACAGGGCAGGTAAAATCAATACAGGCTCAGGAAGCCGAGACATATCAATACAGCCAACATTCCACAAGGCACAATTCCATAGCCCTTCCATTTAGCAATCCCACAAATGTCAACTATCTAAAAGGATGACTAGACAAAAGAGACCAAACTAGCTAAAAGGAAGACGCAGGTAAAGCAACCAACCAAGCATACCTCTCCCACATCTATTTTGAGCACGTGCGGTTGGAGCCCACCCAATTGGCCATGCCCTGTCCAAAACGACGCACCAAAATTCAGCAAATTATTTTATTGGCAGACAAGTGTAAAAGAGTCGTGACAAGAAGCATCACCATGAGCAGCCAGAGTCCGCGACGGCGCAGCCAGCGCCGGCGGTGCCCGTGCGGGCGGAGTGAGGTGGAAACCCGGCGGCGGGATGAGGCGGTCGCAGTTTCGCAGGCGACCCCGGCGCCGCTTCTCTTGTTGTGTCTGTGGCGGCGGCGGCGGCGGCGGCAGAGGAGGAGGAGGAGGAGTAGCGGCGGCGGCGAGCGGTGGCGGCGGTGGGTCGATGCGGGTGCGCATGGCCCGCACAAAGGGGGAAGGTGCCCTCAGGCTGTGGAAACCGGAGGTAGACTCCATTGCTCGGCCTAAAAGTAAAACCCTAGCAGCGGCGGAGGCGCCGGCGCCGGTAGAGGGAAGAGCAAGGGGCGGCGGCATGGCGGCGCCCCCCACCTCCTCCTCCTCTTCTCTTTCCCTCTTCATCTCCCCTTGTTTCCTCTTCTCCCTCCTTTGCTTGCTTGCTTCCACACGACGCGGACGGACCCCCTCCCTCAGTCCCTCCCTGTGTATGTACTCCTTCCATTTCAAAATTGGGACGATTCGAGGGCCGACACATACTGTAGTTTAATTTGACACACTCATCGAAATTACAATTTAATATTAATGTATTTATAGCATATAATGATTTTAGCAACAAAATCATAACCACGAGCCCACAAGAAAGTAGAAAATTTATGAAACGGTAGGTTAAGCTTTGAATGAACACAGTTTGAGTGATGCCTGCGCACATTATAAAAAGAAATGGAAGAAACTAGCATGACTTCTTCTACTCGTTATGGGTACCATAAAACACGACAACTTTGCTATGTCAGTGATGTCGCAAATAAGATGTGGGAGTTGTACCAGTAATAAGTTGTGTAAAAGGTAGATAAACCCTTTCTGTGCAGTTAAAATGTCATAAAGAAGTGGGGGAGCGGAGGAAGACTTTTGCTTCTGGTTTCACCAAAAATGTGCCGCATTGGCATCGATCTGATTGGCTTGTAACTAACCAACAAACATGGAACCCAAGTTGGCATGGAACATTATCCTTATGACCGGAGCACACAAGTAATTGATTTGGGCTTTGAGACCCATTTGCTCAGATTTGACAAAACCTTAAAGGGAATAAATATAGCCTTTTTACTGCCCAAGCCCTGGATTTGCAAGGCGACAAGGCTTCCAATCGACCACAATGTCCAGGGAACCCACCCACCCCTGTTAAACAAGTCACTGATGCATAAATAAATTACGACGACTCTCCGATCCAAGGGTTGCAAACGGCACTGCATTCCAGAAAGCCTAGCAGTAGATTATTGGCCGAAACTTTCAGTTCCAACGCCCACAGCCAGTTCAAAACCTCAATGCCCTGTGCAGATTTGAAATGCAAAATCAGAGTGAACACTGTGCTACATTGTTTCAAGCAAGTAACTATTTGACTTCCCTCCATGTTCTCCCTGTTGGAACATAAAACTGGCTTCTAAACTTTTCTCCTACTCCACATCTCCACAGTACATTAACTAATTGTCACCTTACTGCCCGCTAAAATCAAAAGACTAGAAATTACATGCAACCCACAATCCTTATCAACGGCACTCACTCATGAATAATGTTATGTTACACACGGTGAGAAGAGAGAACCCCAGGTTCCTTTGTGGTTCAACAGCGCCTATACAGGGGAGATGACTGATGGCCATCTCAATCATATCCCGCCGGATCCATGTCGCATTGCTCACTAGTAATGCTAATGCTACTAGCTAATATTCCTATATAGTACATACTCAGTCTCAGCCAGGTTTAGTTCATTACCACAACACACACATATATATGGCCAGAACGACGCCCCTCATGTTAATATATATATATAAACATATCGAGTGATACATAGCTCACCAAAGACTATCTATGTACAAAGCTAGGATGTGTCTCTTTATACAGAATAATCTGCTCTACTCACGGGACCTACTCAAGGTCCACAGATCCACACTACACTGCAGCAGTTCCTCACTTTATTCTAAAATTCCCAAACTCCTTTCCCAATTAGCTCCCAAGCTGCCCATACACTGGTAAGTGGATTTTACATAGGACATAGACCGTAGACATACCGTACCAGGAAGAACTGGGACAGGATCGCGGGCTGAGGTTCTCTAATTCATTCATATCGGTTTGCCTGGATTACTTGTAATGCCACCCTTGAGTAATTCACGACTTGCGTGCTCAATCAATCTTCGCTTCTTCTCTTTTGGAGGTAGGCCACCCATTGTCTGTGCACCTTCTGCCCCCATGGGCCTTAGTATTGGTGACTAGCCGTGTGTGAACCAAGTTCTGCACGGCCATCACATCCTTAATGCCATCATGGAGTTGCTTGCATAGAGCATCAAGAGCTAGCATGGGGAATGGCTCCTCAATAAGAACACCAACCTGGAATGCACTAGTGTTAGTGGTGTAATACAGGCAAGAGACAGGGACTAATAAGCTTGCTTGTAACTATTTGTCCAACATCAGACACAACAGACCAGCCGAGCAATGGATCCTCTGAAGATTTGAGGGTACATACGGTGTTGCCAACTCAACCCAAATTACAACATCAGATATTCTTTACACATCCGTAATGCCATCCACAAGTTGATCTATGAATAATTCTGTACTGAGAAAAGTATATAGTCGTATGAGAGGTGGAGGATGTATGGGGACCGTTTTTCTCTCTCTGATACAATGAAACAGAGAGAAGGAAATACATCCACTGTTTTGGGAGAGTTTGTGACATTAAAGAAAGTTATGGTACAATGTCTGCAACTCTGATTTTCGCACAGCCTGGGATGCAAGAGTCTGAAACGGAAGTAGAAACTTACTTCCTCAATGCAGAAGAGTGATGCAGCACTGATAAAGGTAGCTGGAACAACAATCCATTTGCATTCATCCCAGAGTATCACTGGGAGTGTAAGATGCCAGAGAACAAGGAATCTGGAAGTAAGTCTGGTGTATGAGAGAGGAATAGGGATCCCAATGATGTGCTCGCACGCACCAATTCCTTCAAGAAAACAAGTCAGTTTAGATTCCTACAAAGCAAGAGAAATAAATAGCATTAGGTTACTGTTGCACATGATTCTCTGTCGGATAACAACAAGATGCATGAGGTAGATAGTAGAATGAGAGTTACCAACCATGATGATGCGCTTCTGTTGGTCGACATCTAGCATCTGAAGGCATTGTGAAATGAACTCGATAATACAACGGGGCCGGTGTTTGGATGCGAGAACAACATTGAGGTCATCTTCGGCGAGCAATCCCTGAAGGTCCTTTTGTATGTCGGAGTCGCTAATTATGTGACACTGAACCATTAATTACGTAGTTAGTTGCAATTCTCTAGATACTGTAGAGAGTGGTGTCGGGAGTGACATGACACTGACCTTGAGCGCGACGGGGAAGGCGAGGATGTAGTTGAGGAGAGCGCGCCTGAGCGGGTCGTCGTCCCCGGCCCCGGGAGGTGGAGGAGAACAATGCATGACCATCCCTGCGAGGTCGGCGGCGCCCGCAAGCACGCGCAACCACGCCTTGCGGCCCTCGTCGAATCGCGCGTAGGATGCCTCGGTGCGGAAGACGAGGAGGAGCGCGAGGGCGGGCGCGGTGAGCTGGTAGGGCAGCGGGGACGCGGTGAGCGCGTAGGCCGGGAGGAGCGTGTTGTAGGTGGCGATGGCGGCGGCGAAGGCGGTGAAGGCGGAGACGGGGGGCACGAGGGAGAGGATGACGCGGGAGGAGAGCGAGGTGAGCAAGTGGCGCAGGTGGCGGCGGGAGCTGCGGTGCTCGCGCCAGGAGGCCTGGTCGTAGAGCGCGCGGCGGTCGCGGACGCGGCGCTCCTGGATGGCGTCGGCCCAGTCGGGCACCGCCGAGAGAAGGGACAGCAGAGGGTTGGGGATGGAGGAGCTGGCGCGCGGTGGATCGGGGAAGCAGCGGGCGGCGTGGAGGTTTCCGTGGCGGACGCGGGGTGTGGGGTTTAGTGGTTTGGGTGCCGGCGACGGCGACGGCGCCGCCATGGCCTGGCCTGCGCGACGAGGGAGGGAGACGAGAGGTGAGGGCGTGAGGCCACGCCACGGTAAATAAATCAACACCACAAGCACAGCCGACCTGCCACCCATTGCATCCATCCAGCCTTGTTGCTGGGATGCCTCGCCTCAGATGGCCTGACCCTACTTGCAGCAGTTCGTCCCATCCTACAAATACAACTCTGGCTGGAATGAGAGAGATTCGCTTCAGAATTTACGTTAGCAAGCAACCACTAATTTCTACTTCCACCTGCCACCATGTATCAGTTGGCCAAATAGCCCCAGCAGACAAAGCATTAGCCATTAGATCAAAAGAATATACTGGAGTATGTGCTATTCGTTACAACTCAAACAAAAACAGATACATGACCTTTTTGGCCAAAAGATCTACAGCATCATTTCCTAACTCTGAATAAGCTACACAGCAGCTCCCCACTGGGTGTCTCTTCTCGGGCCATGCTTCAAGAATCCAACAATGTTCTCCATTATATATATATATATATACATAGTCGCCCCCGCAGGCCTGGCCCTAAAACAAAACAGGGGCGGCGACGGTATTCTGCACCAAGACCAACCTATAAGGCCATCATTCACTCTGGTACAAAACTCCCTCAAAAGAATTTTAATTCTTTGGTGTTTCATTTGCACAGCACAAACGTCAAAGACAATCACTCCGGTCTGGTGCCAACAATCCAACCTAATCTGCAGGTCTCCAATTCACCAGATCAATAGTATATGCGTCAGCTGTCATCGTCTAAAGACCCAATGTAGGTCAGCTCTGTCCTCCTCACCCTCACGGCACCCTTGAGCCAGCTGCACGCTTTGAGATTAGCATGGTCACCTGTCACGCCACTCGTACCATTGCTTCCGGATGACGCGGAGGGGCAGCTTGTGCCATCTTCGAGCAAAGTCCATGGATCTACCTCCATCTCAGGATCATGCAAAGGCAATACTGCCTTAGTTCTGCTCGAGATATTGGTAGGCACCCAACTCACAGAAGAGCTTTTCTGTTGAGGGCCAGCACTAGATGTATCTTTACACACCCTAAATGCCATCCACAAGTTGATCTATGAATAATTCTGTACTGAGAAAAGTATATAGTTGTATAAGAGGTGGAGGATGTATGGGGACCGTTTTTCGAGAGAGAGAGAGAGAGAGAGAGATACATCCACTGTTTTGGGAGAGTTGGTGACATTAAAGAAAGTTATGGTACAATGGCTGCAACTCTGATTTTCGCACAGTTTGGGATGCAATCTTGATTTGCAGGCTGAAATGGAGGTAGAAACTTACTTCCTCAATGCAGAAGAGTGATGCAGCACTGATAAAGGTAGCTGGAACAACAATCCATTTGCATTCATCCCAGAGTATCACTGGGAGTGTAAGATGCCAGAGAACAAGGAATCTGGAAGTAAGTCTGGTGTATGAGAGAGGAATAGGGATCCCAATGATGTGCTCGCACGCACCAATTCCTTCAAGAAAACAAGTCAGTTTAGATTCCTACAAAGCAAGAGAAATAAATAGCATTAGGTTACAGTTGCACATGATTCTCTGTCGGATAACAACAAGATGCATGAGGTAGATAGTAGAATGAGAGTTACCAACCATGATGATGCGCTTCTGTTGGTCGACATCTAGCATCTGAAGGCATTGTGAAATGAACTCGATAATACAACGGGGCCGGTGTTTGGATGCGAGAACGACATTGAGGTCATCTTCGGCGAGCAATCCCTGAAGGTCCTTTTGTATGTCGGAGTCGCTAATTATGTGACACTGAATGGAACACATTATTACATTAATTAGTTATTACTATCCACGGAGGGCGAGTGGTGTCGGGAGGGAGTGACATGACACGACACTGACCTTGAGCGCGACGGGGAAGGCGAGGATGTAGTTGAGGAGCGCGCGCCTGAGCGGGTCGTCGTCCCCTGCTGCTGCTGCTGCCCCGGGACCTGGTGGTGGAGGAGGAGAAGAATGCATGACCATCCCTGCGAGGTCGGCGGCGGCGGCAAGCACGCGCATCCAGGCCTTGCGGCCCTCGTCGAACCGCGCGTAGGATGCCTCGGTGCGGAAGACGAGGAGGAGCGCGAGGGCGGGCGCGGTGAGCTGGTAGGGCAGCGGGGACGCGGTGAGCGCGTAGGCCGGGAGGAGCGTGTTGTAGGTGGCGATGGCGGCGGCGAAGGCGGTGAAGGCGGAGACGGGGGGCACGAGGGAGAGGATGACGCGGGAGGAGAGCGAGGTGAGGAAGTGGCGGAGGTGGCGGCGGGAGCTGCGGTGCTCGCGCCAGGAGGCTTGGTCGTAGAGCGGGCGGCGGTCGCGGACGCGGCGCTCCTGGATGGTGTCGGCCCAGTCGGGCACCGCCGAGAGCAGGGACAGCAGAGGGCTGGCGCGCGGTGGATCGGGGAAGCAGCGGGCGACGTGGCGGCCGCGGGGTGTGGGGTTTAGTTTGGGTGCCGGCGACGGCGACGGCGCCGCCATGGCCCCCTAGCCTGCGCGACGAGGGAGGGAGACGAGAGGTGGGGGAGGTGGGGCCACGGCACTGTAAATCAACACCAC
>OAMR01000789.1:353584-380712 GCA_900205405.1 Echinochloa crus-galli | reverse complement strand
ATTTGCACAGCACAAACGTCAAAGACAATCACTCCGGTCTGGTGCCAACAATCCAACCTAATCTGCAGGTCTCCAATTCACCAGATCAATAGTATATGCGTCAGCTGTCATCGTCTAAAGACCCAATGTAGGTCAGCTCTGTCCTCCTCACCCTCACAGCACCCTTGAGCCAGCTGCACGCTTTGAGATTAGCATGGTCACCTGTCACGCCACTCGTACCATTGCTTCCGGATGACGCGGAGGGGCAGCTTGTGCCATCTTCCAGCAAAGTCCATGGATCTACCTCCATCTCAGGATCGTGTGAAGGCAATACTGCCTTAGTTCTGCTCGAGACATTAGTAGGCACCCAACTCACAGAAGAGCTTTTCTGTTGAGGGCCAGCACTAGATGTATCGCTCTGAAGTGGTGTTAATGCAGACAACGACAACTGAGGAGGTTGACATTGTATAGAAGGGTGCCGAGATGATGGCAGGATAGGCATGGCTGCTTGGATCCTCCGCCTGATTGTTTCAGGCAACTCCATATTATCCAACACGGACTGCAAGAGAGATTCGAAGTTAGAACAAGGACTGCAAAATTCACACCATTGGCTATATGATACACAAAAAATAAAATAAGAACAAATCAACCACTTATAGCACATCATAAAGGAAAAACAAATGAAGAGCAAGGCAATCGTTTATGGCAAAAGATAAAAGAAAAGAAACTTTGTGCAGACAGATGGCAACAGCCTAGAATAAAAAACTAGTGTAGGCATTTATGAAATTCAAGCAAAATGAACTAACCTGCAAGCTCTCAGCTGCTTCGTTATCAAACGCGGCGAAATCTCGTTGAGTTCTAATGGTTGACTTAGAGGTTGACCTTGACTTCAGCCAACTGGGTTTGCAGCTGCCAAGCAGAGCATGGAGAACACATAGAAGCCTCTCAAAAAGACTTTCACCAGGGCGATCCAGCAGCACATCCAGGGGAGGTTCCAGCAAGGAATCCACCTCCCGCCTTAAAGCAGTTGCATTGGTAGGAGGAAGGGGAAAATCCGCGTCTTCGTAAATCATGCGTGTTGCAAGCAGGCCTAGAATTGCAGAAGCAAGTGTTTGCCTCATGCTCCTAGAAGTTTCAGAGTCAGTACATGTAAGAATAAAAGAGTGATCATTTAATATCAAAGGAATATCTCAATATTCACAGATCAGAGAGGGCAACCAATCCATTATCCCGAAAGGAAGGGGCTAAAGAGAGAAAATACACTAAGGGCACTGCTAATCTAGTAAATGTAGTACACAACATAGGGACAGTAGACAAACTCTTCTATGATATAAAAAGATGGTAATGTTTTCATCATATATGCACTGCTGTAAAGATCTATATTTTCCCTGTTAAATTACTTTACTCGAGTAAAAAAGTAGGTTTTACATGGGTTCTTGCAGACTGTTAACTGCATGCTTACATGTGTGGTCTATGAAATACCAATTAAACAACACCATGCAATGCTAGTGTGTCTGAAATTAAGTATAATCTATGACAACCAATATGTATAACTATCGAAAACCACATGTAGGATCAAATGCCTAGGTCAACTATAGAGAAAACATGTAAACTCACCTATCTGCCAAGATTACTGGAAGCAACCTAATGATGAATTGGAGGCGTAACCACAATGCTGCGCGCAGAGCAGATGCTGAAGGAGGACTTGGATCGTTACCAACTGGAGCTCTTCTGCCAATATTTGGACTTCCACCTCGAATTCCTTTACGGCCACTGGGTTTGTTTGATGGCATCTCATTTCCTGAAGGAACTGAACCAGCTTGTTTAGCACCATTTCGTGCTATTGCTTTGATATGCTCACTAATAGCCCCCATCTGTTTGATCAAATCACCAGAAAGTATACCACGGATATCAGCAGAACTTCTGTCGATGCATGGCAATACTAATTCAGCAAGGGCTTTCTCAGTTAAATATTTATTTATAGATCTAATCCCTTCAAAGCTTCTATCAGCGCTATGGGAGGGAGTCTTGCTAGGCCTTTTAGCATCAGCAGTGTCATCCACAACTTCTCCTTCCTCAATTGATGTGACTTCCAACTTCCTTTTCGCAGTTTTATTAGGGATGGCATCACTAAGCAAGCTGGACCAACCCCATGGTTTCCAGACTTGTGCTTTAGTTGAAAGTCCTTTCCGTTGGGCAATATGAACAAGCTGCTGTCTTGTTGACCTGCGCCCAAGAATAGCATCTTGCCCTTGTAAGATCCATTTAACATCCATGACAAGTGACTCCTGAAGCTTTCCAAGAAGGTGGACAACTTCTGAGTAGAGAGGAGCAGCATCAGGTCTAGCAAGTAGCCTTGATAGAATGACTTCAGTAAACCCTTTCTCACTCTCAGAAAGGGCAAAACTCTCAGCATTAGGGGACAATGACCGAAGTGATTCAAGAGCTGTCTTGCCTGCTGCAACTTTTTCCATAAGAGCCTGTTCATCTAAAAGAAGCCTCATCTCAACCCATTGCCAATGGAACTTTGCAGGCTGAAGAGTATCAAGTAGTTGCATAAGCCTCTCTGAGAGCTTTAATTCATTATCTTTGGAGTCACAAGGCTCTGAAGCACCATCCCCCTGGATAGCTGTTGGTGTGTTGCAATCAACAAGAGCATCCAGGAAAAGCCGGGCACGGAGAGGTATAAATGGCAGTATTTTTGAATTCCTGTCTGGGCTACGACTTTCAAGCATTGCTGCAAGCTCTGAATCACCAACATCAGAAGCCAGAAGATTATACAGCTGATGTGTATTACGGAAGCAGATCTCCCGAAATGGTTGATGTCTGGTAATATCGTTTATTGCGTTTGACAGAGATTGATAAAGCTGCGGATCTTCACGGTTAAAGATATACCGTCTCCAAAGAACCATGGCAAAAATTGAGTAGGCTGGAGGAAAGAACACACTTAAAGGAAGTGTCTGCTGCAACCTTGAAAGTGCAAGAATGTATGACTCGCCAAGAATATCTGCAACAAGCCCATCGTAGACAGTTCTGCAGTTCCCCAATAGAATTCTAAACCAATGTGCTGAAACTTCTGTGGAATTCTCCATCCTGAAAGCTCCAGTAGGACGTGATACACCATTTGTACTTGTTTTCAAACCTCTTAGGAGCTGCACAATGTCCAGACCATCTTTTATTTTTAAAGCAGCAACCATCCGCTCGAGACTAACAGCTCCATGAACAACAGCCCCCACAACAAGAGCAGAAACCACAGCAGCTACTTTTGCAGTCCTCCCGACAAAGCCTTTCCCTGAGTTGCTGAGCTCACTTGTATGATTTCCATATGCATCATGGGTCTCAGGAGAAGGTTGAAACTGATTGCGGTGCATCTTTGGAGGAGCAAAAGCTGTTGTCACAGCTGCAGAAGCTTCAACTGCCAGAGCTATTTCAAATGAACGACTGAAGCGATCTCCAAGACTTTCTTTCAGTAAACAAAGAGAATTTATGTGGATACGCAAAGTGTGTCGAACAAAATTTAGCGAATTACTCACATCTTGATAGTTATTTCCTGAAAAATCCAAATGTTTAGCTATCACATGCCCAGCATTCACAATAATTGCAGAAACAGCAGAAGCAACTATTGAAAGGTCTCCATCTGGATTTGCACCCCCATTTTGTCTGACACATTCTACTAAGCCCGAAACAATGTCATGTGCAATCTGATAACTATCTTCTTTCTCGAAAGAGGGTGGACTCTTGGGTGCTGTAAGAACTTTCTTTTCCTTTAAACTGCGTTGAACCTCATCAGCTTGCCGCTGTACTATCTCTTTCATATTCTGCACAAGTCCTGAGCTCCTTCCATTCAACTTTTGGCGGATCTGCTCATCAATCTCCTCTCCTGCTGAAACCCCCGAAGAAGAAACCAAATCACCATCAATTGACCGGCCATTATCAAGCTCAGCTAACAGTCGCTGATCACATGTGGTCCGAAAATTTTTCTCCCACCTGGCCACACTTGCCACGTCTCTGTATTTCTTCAAAAAATATCGGACATAAGCAAAAGCTGCTGAACCAGGATGCCTGGCAGCTGCTGACACAGAATTTCTGTTTACTGAAGCACTTAGAAGATCAGGCAAGATATCAGTTGCAAGTAGTATATTCTCATACCTGCAAGCAATGCATAGTAAAAAAATCAAAATCATAAAACAACATAACAAAGCTCAGCATGTTAGATGATAGGAATGCAACCATTGCAAATCGACGGGGCAAAGGGCCTTGTCTAGCTGCTAACTAAAATCCCCCACTGATATAAAGTCATCAATTATCATTTTATTTGCCAATTAATCACATAGCATATGGCTTGACCATGCCTACTTATGATGCAATCTGTTAGGAAACTAAATTACGATGCCCACAAGATCACATCATACAAAATCTACTGTGTGCATGTTTGCCTTTCCATACATGTCAACCAAATTAGCAAACTAAATTAAAGTGACGCAACCAATTTTTCATCTTTTTTTAAAGAAAAGTGAACAATAAATGTTCTTAAGATATATGGAAACATTGACGACTAAAGAATGTATATGTCTTAATCCAGAATCATAAACCAGATCTCAAACTTGGAGGATGTATCACAAATATAACAAAGGATGGGAAGTATGCATGTCCTGCTCTAGATAGGGCCAAAATGAACTCGTATCATAATCTGGACCACATTTTACTACGAAACATACATGCGAAAACAACATAAGAAATGGAAAAATAATATCACCCACTGGTGTTAGATATGTAAAGTTTTAGGAGTGGTCAAACCTCCTTAAATTTGACGGCAAATGTATAGGACTGTTCAGATTAGTCAAATTAGTACTTTAGATTTACTATAAATTATAGCAGACCATAGTTTTTTTAGTTACTTTCTAAAATGCCTACTGGGAGCCGTTTGTTGACCAAAACGCCGTGTGTTGTTTTTCTAATTCCCCCGGCTATGACCTGTTTTTCCACACAAATGACGGAAGAGGAAAACAATCCAAAGAAACAAATGTATCTGGCACCGCTAATACCATGTAGCGCAACAACTCTGCTATAACAGACGAAACTGATGGCCTTTTTGGACTGTCAACAGCAGAGGCATCACTGAGACGTCTAACCAGTAGTTCCGCAAACATGCGCACATATGTTTGTGAGAGAGTAATGGTGTCAACCAGACCAAGTACAATAGGCAAAAGAAGCTCTAAGACATCAATTGAGTCCCTCTCCTGAACAGAGATAAATAGATCAATGGTTTCAATAGATTAACAGGAAATGAAACATAAAATATTGTGTTGATTGATCTGTCGAATGTAAGTACCTGAAGTTGGTTAGATAACCACTCGAGAAGAACCGAGGGAACAAGTAATTCTTCCGTGAGATGCCACTGGATGAGACGAACCATATACCGCCATTTGAAGTGCACCAAGGGTTCTTCACTGTCTCCGCCAGCTGGGGAAGCTTCAGTTTTAATTTTTATTTGATTGGCTCCAGCAGTAAGTCCTGGTGATGATTGCTCTCTAAAAGATTGAGGTACAACAGTGCCCTCTTTCGAACAAAATTCATCCAAAATCTGCTGTAAATATTCAAGAACATCCTTTGTCCACTGATTGGATCGCTGATTATCTGAAGCACCTGCTGAAATGCTGTTTGGTGTTGGTCGGGCCTGCAGCTGTAATCAAGTACACGTCATTACAATGATGTGGTACGCCATTTGGTAGTAAAGGATGAGAAGGTTACAAGAGATTGCAAACCTGATTGAGGTAAGTGACTTTCACGAACCATGTTGCTCTTAGCAATGGAACATTATATCGAGTGAGAACTTCAAAAAGTGATTTCCTACGATAACCATGAGGAACGTGCTCAGATAATGAACGCAGTCGCTTATTTGGCTGAGCAAGGGCCTGCACAGCAATGATGCATGTAAGAAAGGAGAATATTTAAGGTACGTGAGCTGGGATCACGGCTGCAGCATCAGTGTAACAAAAGTAAAAAAAAACGTCATTAAGTTCTACAATGAGAACATCCACCCGTGTAAAACCTGCAGCACTGCTAACTTCATGTTGATCCAACCAACACACAATAATATCATGCAGTGGACCAGGGCTTTCAAAGATATCATTTGTATCCTTCTTCTCATCCAAATTCTTAGCATTACTTCTCAATCCAGAAGCATCATCCACAGCAGCTGCTGCCAAACAAGCACCGTTCAATGAAGAGCCTTTGACAATATTATTCGTCGTAACACGTGCGCTACTCTTAGAACGAGATAAGTTATTCATCTCGTCCATTTTATTCTTCAAGATAGACACTGCCACGTGTATCCGAGACAGATCTCTTCTTCCTGTAAATTTTACATTCTGACAGGGAGATGCACGGCAATCACGGTAATCACATGTTGCCCATTCACAAAGGAAAAATATAGAACAGATTACGGATAGCTCAACAGTCCCAATCCACATCAGAGAAGACTGCAAACAGGGGCTGACTTCTTTAATCCATCTCTCTTCCATCAACGCATCGGATAAATCATTAAAGAGTGAAGAATATGCCACTGACAAATTTCCTGTGGCAAGAGCTCTGTCCAAAGCCTGAACCACTTTGGCTGCACCACGCACTTGAAGATTAGGGTTGGCAACAGTTGCAAGATCAGATGCACGTTTCTGAATTGAACAAACAGCATAACCACAGGACAAGTACCGATAAGCATCACGCCTCTTAGAACTAGCAATCCCACCACCACCAGTTATCTTCAATAGAGCACCTCTACCATATACATCAGGGACCACAAATGACGGAAGAGGAAAACAATCCAAAGAAACAAATGTATCTGGCACCGCTAATACCATGTAGCGCAACAACTCTGCTATAACAGACGAAACTGATGGCCTTTTTGGACTGTCAACAGCAGAGGCATCACTGAGACGTCTAACCAGTAGTTCCGCAAACATGCGCACATATGTTTGTGAGAGAGTAATGGTGTCAACCAGACCAAGTACAATAGGCAAAAGAAGCTCTAAGACATCAATTGAGTCCCTCTCCTGAACAGAGATAAATAGATCAATGGTTTCAATAGATTAACAGGAAATGAAACATAAAATATTGTGTTGATTGATCTGTCGAATGTAAGTACCTGAAGTTGGTTAGATAACCACTCGAGAAGAACCGAGGGAACAAGTAATTCTTCCGTGAGATGCCACTGGATGAGACGAACCATATACCGCCATTTGAAGTGCACCAAGGGTTCTTCACTGTCTCCGCCAGCTGGGGAAGCTTCAGTTTTAATTTTTATTTGATTGGCTCCAGCAGTAAGTCCTGGTGATGATTGCTCTCTAAAAGATTGAGGTACAACAGTGCCCTCTTTCGAACAAAATTCATCCAAAATCTGCTGTAAATATTCTAGAACATCTTTTGTCCACTGATTAGATCGCTGATTATCTGAAGCACCTGCTGAAATGCTGTTTGGTGTTGGTCGGGCCTGCAGCTGTAATCAAGTACACGTCATTACAATGATGTGGTACGCCATTTGGTAGTAAAGGATGAGAAGGTTACAAGAGATTGCAAACCTGATTGAGGTAAGTGACTTTCACGAACCATGTTGCTCTTAGCAATGGAACATTATATCGAGTGAGAACTTCAAAAAGTGATTTCCTACGATAACCATGAGGAACGTGCTCAGATAGTGAACGCAGTCGCTTATTTGGCTGAGCAAGGGCCTGCACAGCAATGATGCATGTAAGAAAGGAGAATATTTAAGGTACGTGAGCAGGGATCACGGCTGCAGCATCAGTGTAACAAAAGTTTAAAAAAAAACGTCATTCAGGATTCAGCATAATAAATGAAGTCTTCCAGGCTGTATGGCTTCCCGCAGATGCAACTCTTTTTTGAGATTTGATAGGGAAAGTAAAGAAGGGTTTAAGCTGCCATTTATGCCAAGAAAAACAGTTCAAAATTTAAAATCAAAATCAAAGAACAGCCATGTCCTTAGCTGTTATTCTAGAACTACAATACCACTATCAAATACTCAAAAGGAAGCAGAACAGCTAACTACCAAAGCAAAGGCAAGCTTGAGAATTTGCAAAGTTAGATAGCAATACATGAAATATTTATGAGGTCCCATTGCACAGAACATTATAGCAACAAATGATAGGTTAGTTTGCTTCCAGCTTGTGCATACTCTTTGGTTAATGTCTCTTCAGGACAGTTTGGTGTTTGTGGATAGAAGTCAGGAGGCCCAAGCCTACAGAAGAGTCGTAATGTACAGGGGTATCACATAAGATCAAAGCCATTAAAGAACAATATGAAAAATGTGTTTAATAAGCAGAAATCATGTCATAGCTGAAAAGAAGGGCCAAAAAAGGAAGAGAATTATAACAGGTCAGAGGTAAGCACACAAACAAAAACGAGCATAGAGTGTTTGGTCCAGAAGTTACACATACTTGTTATTCAGTGGCTCTTTGTCACACTTTAGCTTATACGGAGCTAGCTGTTGTTGTCGCCTGCAAGAAAGGGGTGTTAGGAAGCAAAGGAAATCAGAATTCACCACCGTGCGAAGGAAATGCTCAAGGAACATATGAACAAGAATAGAATGCCGAACGAGAGGTCACAACTACTTGCTAGTCCCTACTGCATCATACTGCCTCATTTCAAACAAGAAAGTGAATGTGTAAACAATCTTCTAGTTATCTAAGAACAGACAACACGGAGTTTACAAATCATGTATATTCAAGTCTAACTACTGGAGACCGTTCGTCCACACCAATGAGAAAAAGTTGTTTCAATCACTGCATGTGTGTTGTCATGGCACTATGATGAGAAAAGAGAAATAACTGGTAAGATTCGGCACGTGGATCATTCAAAGGATGAAGCAAGTAGCAGATTAACAAGTTGCAAAACATTACAAATGTGAATAATGGGTGCGCACATTCCAATCTATATTTGTTGATAGATTAGATTTTTGGCTTGTTTGCTTTAGAGAAAAAAGGAGTCTGTGGCAGTTTCTCTATCGAGAGTGGCGCTGGATGGCCGTTTCTACGAGGACTAAACATTCATTCTGTTGATGAATGAAAAGTGTAAGAACGGCATGCAGGGTTCCTGGAAATTGGAGAATGCGAGCATTTCAGTTTTATGAGAGCTATCTTTATTGCCTTATTGGAAACCCTACTCAGCTAGTACACCAGGGAAAATAAAAATAACTGACGCTAGCAATTATTTCATCAAAGGTTTAAGCATTGCACCCAGCCCGGGCAAGAAGGGCCTGCACAGCAATGATGCATGTAAGAAAGGAGAATATTTAAGGTACGTGAGCTGGGATCACGGCTGCAGCATCAGTGTAACAAAAGTAAAAAAAAACGTCATTCAGGATTCAGCATAATAAATGAAGTCTTCCAGGCTGTATGGCTTCCCGCAGATGCAACTCTTTTTTGAGATTTGATAGGGAAAGTAAAGAAGGGCTTAAGCTGCCCTTTATGCCAAGAAAAACAGTTCAAAATTTAAAATCAAAATCAAAGAACAGCCATGTCCTTAGCTGTTATTCTAGAACTACAATACCACTATCAAATACTCAAAAGGAAGCAGAACAGCTAACTACCAAAGCAAAGGCAAGCTTGAGAATTTGCAAAGTTAGATAGCAATACATGAAATATTTATGAGGTCCCATTGCACAGAACATTATAACAACAAATGATAGGTTAGTTTGCTCGACCTCAGCCCATTTTCTGCGTGTGTCCTCATTACATGGTCTTTGCTCCGGGTAAACTCCAGACTTGATCAATAGAGATCCAGAAAGAGGAACTCCATAAACTTGGCCAGCCTATTGAAGAAGAGCACCATTTCTTTAATGTTTGACATGATATCAAGCAATAAGAGGGGTCATAATTTTACATGCACCAACACTAAAGCAAATACACCAACATAAGATAGATGGCACAAATACCTTTCTCTTTTGAGCACGAGATTCGTTGATAGCCCTTAACCGCTTCTTTAGTGCCTTCATAAAACAACAAACACCATAAAGTGTTAATTATAGACTTAGCAGTGTAAACCAAACACCAAACAGATCCCAAAAAAGGTAAGCAGTGTAAACTTTTCTATGTGTAAAAAGGTAACCAAACACCAACTATGATTTAGCTAGTACAAGCAAGCATTTCATCATTAGAATAGGCACATAAGCAGTCTGTTCCAGGGCTCGTCAACTAAATTTAGTAGAGATATGCATAACATTATGAAACCTAGCATTTCACATATCAAGCAAGAAAACATTTGTTTCAATCATCTGTGAATTGTAAAAAATAGCACGATGAGAAATCGACCAATAGTGAGTTGATGCAAGATTAAATTACAGTTACACAAATAGGTTCATTCAAATGGGAAAAGAAACTTCTTCGTCATAATGGGAAATAAAGATGTGGTAATTCAGCAAATATAGGCAGACTTTCCTTACCTCCTTGCATTTTACTACGATATCTGGCTTGCAAAAGTATTGGATCTGGCTGAGTACAATCTCTCTCGCTTCCTATCACGCACAGGAAAATTTAATTTCAGTTAATATACAAGATTGTTGGGATATTTCCAAACTCTGGAAATGAAAGCAAAGTTCAGATGCCACGGGGATCATTCAAAGGATGAAGCAAGTAGCAGACTAACAAGTTGCAAAACATTACAAATGTGAATAATGGGCGCGCACATTCCAATCTATATTTGTTGATGGATTTGCTTTAGAGAAAAGAGTCTGTGACAGTTTCTCTATCGAGGGTGGCGCTGGATGGCCGTTTCTACGAGGATTAAACATTCGTTCTGTTGATGAATGAAAAGTCTAAGAACGGCATGCAAGCAGTTTGTTCCTGGAAATTGGAGAATGCGAGGAAGAGCATTCCAGTTTTACGAGAGCTATCTTTATTGCTTTATTGGTAACCCTACACGGCTAGTACACCAGGGAAAATAAAAATAACTGACGCTAGCAATTATTTCATCAAAGGGTTAAACATCTTAATACAGTACGTTGGCAAGCGGTGGGTGGTAGGGATATAGTGTCACCTGGAGCTGACGGGGTAGTTGGAGGAGGAGAAGGGCGAGGCTTCCAACCTTGCGCTGTCCCTGCCACCGGGCGCGGCGCCGCTAAACCCAGCACTATTGCCGGCGGCGCCCGTGTACCTTTGCATGGCCCCCAGTAAGTCACCTGAGGCGTGCCCCCAACATTAGCACAGATCAGGGCGGCTCGCAGCAGCAGGGCAGTGAAGAATCCAGCAGAGCGACGGTTGTGATTGGTTGTCCCCCGCCTGAGAAGGAGAAGAAGAGTGAGAATTGACGGTCCGGCGGTCCGAGGTGGATCAGCAGCACGGAAGAGGAGGTGAGGTCAGCGGCGGAGGCGAGAAAGGGAGAATAGAGGGAGAAATTCGAATAAAAAAAGGCGGCGGGAAAGGAGCGGCAGATCGCGGTGCGGCGAAACCCTAGAAGCGGATCAGGGGGTGCTGGGGGATCCGCGCGCACGTCGTCGGGATTCCCCGATCCGAAATCCGGACGTAGGGTTTAAGTGGCGGGGAGAGAAGGGAAGTCACCTTGTGGGAGAATCGGGCGGAGAAAATGGCGAGCGACCTCGGGGAGCTAGGGTTTGGTGGGGGGAGCGGAGTAGATTGGAGAGGGTGGCGGCAGGGAGAAGGCGGATCGGGTGCAGCACCTGCGGCGGCGGCTGAGGTGAAGGGGGGGGATGGGTGGCTTCGGCTTGGGTGGCGCTGCTGCTGCTGCCGCTGGCCTCTGCTGCTAGCTTGCTTGGGTTGGGTCGGGAAGGGAAGGTCGGAGAGGACGGACTCGGGAGGAAGGAAGAAACAAGAGTCCCACGAGTCGAGTCGACACACACCGTCTGCCTCTTCCGTCTTCTCTCTCTCTCTCTCTTAATATTAACGGACGGAGGAAGGCAGCCAAGCGGTTGGTTGACTCTCCCGTTCGCCGTGCCGTCATGTTTCATCATCCGCCCGAATGAATTCTTTGGCCGGTATTTTTGGTTGGCCCTGCTTGGGATTTTCTCGACAACCAACCAAACCAGTCCTGTCTGTCTGTACAGATGAGTGAAAAAAAAAGACGACGTATATCTACGTTTTTTATCATCAGGTGCGATAACGTGTCTCTTATAAAGTTATTATGTATATACTGCATAGTTATAGTCCATACGCACCACGTTTGTCCATGTCTTTTATATCATTATATTGCATATCTGATTGGCTTTCCTATTCTTTTTTCCAACGATTTTTGTAACGTATACATCATTCTTGTCAGTTTTCGGTTACTCTTGAATTAAAATAAGGCTACTGTCTTTAGCTATTTTTGTGCATAGAGGTGACTAATAAGTAGTGTTTTCATTTGGACGTCTCCGGTGCTCTAAATGCACATACGTAAACTTTTTCCATATATGGTATGGTAAAAAGTATCGGTTTGCGTTTACTTTCTTATACCATTTTTTGTTGATACTTGGTACAATATCCTAGCTTTAGGCTAGAGATGTTATACGATATTCAGATCCTATGCTGTACAATTGTTTTTAAAAAATAATAATAAAATAACGTCGGCATTCAAAGATATCATGTTAACTACAATACCATATTACCACAACAAATTGTTTAATTCACTCTATGTCTAATGGTAATAACAAGATCTCTACATGGGTCAAACATTTTTATAGTTTACAGATATGGTTTACAATGTATCGCAATAGGAGTACCTTCTAATTACCTAATTACCATAAAATTTTCCAATGTAAGCAAACTAGCGCACCTTACATCTTGATAGCCATAAATTCTTTTCTAATACATATATACATATATATATATAATTAATAGAAAGATACTAATTCCCTACACCATCCCATTCTAAAAGTAAGAGCTATTATGTTTAAGAGGGCCAGTGAAACCATCAAGGGGAGTCCTTCCATGCCTGTCTTATGTTCATGTGGATGTCTATTATTTTGCCTCTACTAATGACGTCTCTAACAATAATAGCTAGCTGGTAGCTATTTAGTGCCACCTCATGATGCAGAGCATGCATGGAAGATTTTTTTTTAATTATGTGTCTTTTATTCTATCTCTTTTGTAATATCATCCTCTCTCTTCTCTGTAATATCATTCTCTATCTCCCCTCCTCCACTTCGCGTGAAAAGGCAAGCCACTACGACCAAGAAATAGCCAGCTATATTTTTTTTTTCTGAAAGGAAGCTAGCTATCTTTCTCCCTGCATTCTCTCCTTCCCGGATAAGCGAATATCCAACTTCAGCTAGCGAAATAGCTACCCGTTGAGGATGCCCTAAGATGACCATGTGGCACTACTTTTCGTAGCTTCACCTATCTTTGTAGGGGGATTTACTACTTTTATCAAGAAGAAAAATGCGATTCCTGACTTTTTAAGAAATCAACTAATAAGATGGACTAAATTTTATACAAAATAGCACTAACATAAATTTATGTACAAAATAAGTATAATTTAAAGATATATATGGTAGTAATTTTTATGTAAATTTAGTTAAATTTAAATTTGTTTGACTTTTTAGAAAATATAAGAATCGCGTTGTTTTTATGGAGCGAGAAAAAAAAGAGTGATCACGTATCGAAAAACACGAGTGGTGTGTTTATATTACTGTACCGTTTATGTTCAAATTCCCATCGTCGAAAACGGGCTCAATTCCTTGGTGGGTGTAGCGAACGTGAAAACAGTAGATTTCCGCCGCCTGCCGGGTCGAAAGGCGCCGACGAGCTCCTGACCTCCGGCATTCGCTCCCTCAATAAATCACGGTGAATCCATCCTTCTCCGCTCCTTGCGTGCATTCTTTCCGCTCTCGCACCCTAGTAGAAATTCTGTGGAATCTGTTTTGAGGTTTCTCGCGGATTGAGTTTGGATTTAAGAGTTCCGGTGATTGGGGCAGCTACGTTTCCGGGGGGATTCAGTACAAAAAAAAAAGAAAGAAAAATGCAGATTAGAAAAACGAGGCATCGGCATGCGATTTGTTAGTTGAAGCGGCTCCCTCTTTTCTAATACATACAAATCCATAGCCATCCAATGCGCCTCACATTGGATCTCATGATACATAGAAAAATTTCAGACTAGGAAGTGGATCAGATGCCGCAGGTGCCAGACACTCGGGCACTACCAAATAGATAGAGTGCATCGACTATTCAGCTTTCCTCCTCATGGAGACACCACTTGTGATAGACGCACTTAATGCCTGCTTGAGGGAAGCAACATCACTGGGATTTTGTTCTGTGCAATGACTGTGTTTTCCCTTTCACAAATTTTACAACTTAGTTACAGTAAAAACGACACAGGCTGTTTCTTTTTTCACCAATCATTCAGGCAAAAAAGAGAGAACATTTGTTATGTTAGTGTATCAATACTACCATTTTGTCTCGTCCTATGCAATCATGGACCAAACCAATTGGGGACCAAAGATGCCATCTTCAATTGTAGATGTATGCCATGTTTGCACGGAGCGTATATGATATGTTTTACTCTTTTGCACCTTCTGCTCTAACTTAATGGATCATTTAGATTAAATCGTCCTTTCTTTACAATTTAGTCAGGAAAGACAAAAAGTAGCTGGCCATTGCATCTTTCTAGCTGGAGACTCCAGTTCGATCCCCACAAACCACAAGTTTAGTGGGATATTTGTGTGGATTGTTTCCACTTATTTTTCTGTGTGGGTGGTGGCATGTGTGGTGGGATTTTCCCCACAGACCACAAGAAAAATGTAGCCTCTCAGCTATGACACAGTGGGATGAACTTGAAGCTTAAAGTTTACTATCCTTCACATGTCAGTTCAAAAAATGAGCTATCCAATCAGACAAAATTGAAGAATATGATCTGAATTAACCGAATGCATTAATTGATGATAGTTATTACACACAAACAAACACAGACCCTCTCCGTCTCACATGCACGCACACATGCTCACACACTCACTATGTCTTAACTCGCTAAAGAAAATATGTTGATTGCCATAAACATCTGATAGTATACACATCATAACAAAAATACACACTAGGGACATGGTGAAATTCACAAGACCCCTGCCTCAGTCAGCCATGTGCCATAACACTTTTGGCCCTAAAAACATGCCTTGTTGCACGAGAAACCATCAATTGTGAATCTGTTGAAAGCTAATTATATCCATTTCTCAGGAGAATGTCACATAATAGTTGCTGCGGGCATATTTAAGACTGGCTTCTGCTGTACCTGGACTCCTGCGAAATACTCAAATTCACAAGAACATGTTGTTTATGTGGTCCTCCATGCTCAAATTACTGTTTTTTTGCCCCCAAAACAGGTTATTTTCAGTATGATAACTTCTATTTACGAGTTATGACTCTAGTTGTTATATACTAATATACAGATAGTGTTAGGGAGACCTCAACATTGACTAGGAGACTGAAGCTTCATATCCATAAATCATAAACAACTTCTTCCAATAGTTCATCTAGTATGCAGTCCCATATTACCACAGTGATATCTCCACTTTCTGATTGAAGATCCATCCAACAGCCACCTTCAAGATCCATACTAACTAGCTGGTCTAATGTGCTTGGGAATTGATAATGGAGATGGCGCTCAACGTGCTTATTGATTTCTGAGATAAGGTTTCGTCCCATTGGAGGTGCCCTTATGCTGCGTTTGAGAGAATATAAGCATGCAGGACTTCTAAAGTACATACCCTGGACTTCTGTTGCAGCTTCACAAATGCAGTCAAAGAGAAGCTTTGTATCATCTATTTGGTTGCCTCGATGTAACTCTTCGAATAAGCAAGGGCTGATTAATTCATCTTCTAGATACCATACCTCCAAGTTCTGGTACGTGCATAATTCTGACAGCTCTAGCAATTCCTTTATGTAACCTAACCTGACATCCTTGTCCTCACAGAAAATCCCTTGTTCTGAATCATCCCCTATGGTGTACTGTGGCCTCAAGATATCTTCATGCAACTCACCTGTAGATCATTGGAGGACCAAAAGAAATCATTTAGATTTTTGAACACTTATTTTTTCAATGTATATGGAATGTTAAGTTTAACTTTGAGTAAATTGAGCTATACGTTTTATCATGTTTTCACTGTTAGGACTATCAATGTCAGCATCTTCGTGGAAGAACAGATCGAGAACAGATACAGGACTGGACTGCTCTTGCTTTTCGGGGTTTACGCCAGGAGAAAATTTTGATATCAGCTCAATTGGTTGGCTTGATTGGGGAGTTGTGGGCTCTTGGCATTCTGGCACATCATTCTCAGGGGAACCTGGGATCTTCCCTACATGCTCTTTTCCTTGTTCTGCTTCTTCCACCATATCCTTCAATGTAGAGTACATGAATTCATAAAATAGGAAAAATGGTGGAAACAAGATGGAACAGCTTTGGTTATTGGCTGCAACATACCTGAGATGGTTTATATCTGAATTGGTCTGCTGAGATGCACCATGCATTTCCATTGTTTTCCGAGCAATCCAATTTGTCATTTTCCTCAGTGGGCAGAGTGTCAAGTTCAGCATCTGCAAATATTTTATCCTGTATGACAAAATGACCATGTTCTGTCCAACTATTTTGATGACTGTGGAAGCGTTTACTTACCATCTAGTGATGTATCATGACTTTCTTCTTTGATGTAAGGCCTTTCCTGAACAGCCTGCTCATGCTGTGCTTCACATGCAACAAATTCTGAATTTTCTCCCAATTGGCTTTCTTTTGCAAATTCCTCTCTCTTTGCCTTGTATACCAACTTATAAAGGGGCTTAGATTTTTCCATCAATTTAATAGCAATGTTTGGGACAAGTCAATATATGTTAGGATGTAATAGTCAGCCCATATTGGGCGTGTGGCCCATTGGGCCTTGTACACTGTAACCCTAGCCTATTAGGCTATATAATGAAGATCACCCCCCCTGATTGGGTGTGTGGTGTGTTTCTACAGTGGCTCAGTCCAAGTTCAAAAACAAAGGGTATCCCCTAACCCCTTGTACTGCTAAATAGAAATGCTTCTGTTGGATCATTTCAGCATGCTTTTCATTGCCTACTGCTAGTTGAAGATCTAAAATTCTTTATAGCTGCAGATGAAGGTTTCTCTTCTGAGGTCTGTTCAGCGAGCAGTCCAGAATTATTTTTTATCGTGAAAGCTGAACTTTTCAACGGATGTGGATCTTTTTGAAGTCTATCTGAATTTAGGAGAATTATATTGAAGTACACATATGCCTGAAGTAGCACTGTTAATGCCAGGTGGTAATTTAATTGGACGTGCTGCATCTTTGCATGTCAATCAAAATCATTAAGCAGACTATCCACCATTTTCTACTCTGGAGAACACAGTAAAAAAGACATCGTGCTATCTATCTACCTATCTATATATATTTAAAGGAAACATACATTGCCATCTTCATCTATTTCATCCAAGTCCCTGGAATTCTTTCTTGAGTGGCCTCTTCCTGCAATCATATTGGGTGCATCAGTAGAGTTACTTTTTTTTTCGAGAATACACAGGAGAGCTGCGTATCATTGTATTAAGAAGGTGCATCAGTAGAATTACAAACTCCAGGAACCAAGTTTATAAATGTGACATTTTCTTGAGATGTCTTACTATTTGCCAGGAACACAGGTGGTTATGGAGTCGAGTTTAGAGGGTTTTTTTGGGTAACATGACAGGAAAAGGTGAAGTCAGCCAAGGGAGAATATCATAGATTGAGATCATATTGGCATGCATACACATGTGAGCACAGCACAAGTTTATTGAAGCTGAGAACTATTGGTTCCTTCTGCAATATGCCTTCTGTTCGATCTTTCTTTCTTCCAGAAAAAGATATGCCTACTTTCTTTACCATGTGTCTTGGTGGCCAACTCATGCTGATTCAGACTTTTAGTATCTTTGCCAGAGTTGGTATTCTCTAGCATTTTTGTGGGCAGTAGCCTGGTTCCTATCTGTCTGTTTTGGTTTCTTTCGATGCTCAGTGAACTATTTGAATTCGACTTCTGAAGTATCTTCAAGAAAAGTTCATCATCTGAGCTTAGCATCTCGAGTGCATCTCTGAATTTTTTGGGTTGAGTTACACAGCCGCTACAAAGATGTTTTCGCTACTTTAATGATCCAAACAGATGGTATCTCTTATGGCTCTAGTCAGCAATACCATAACAAGAAGATTTTGTTGGGTAAATTGGCAGCAGTAGAAGAGAAGGGAAAGAATTGGCGTACCAGGAAAGGCACTGAAAGTGTGCCTTCTGCTCCCTTGCTTCCTGTCCAAGAGGAGCTTGGAGTCATGGCGGGAATGGAACATGCGGACGAGGCCTGACATGCAGCCTATATTACTGTCCTGACGGCGCATGAGCCGTTTCTGGCTTCTCTTACCCATTTTTGGTTTTCTTTTTCCTTCCCCCTTCTCAGCGCGCTCTGCAGCACCCTTTTAAGTTCTCCTTTATACTGCTTAGTTGAAGGAGCCAGCAATTAATTCTTTTCGTCATTAAGCTTTCTCTGGATTAGGAACTTCAGCTCTGTACATAGCTCACCCTTATTCTTGCAATTTTTATGTGGCTTCTCATGATGGTACCTATGGATTTGTCCTAAGAAATCTGCCAAGGCAAGTTGAAGTTCATTTTCTTCAGCCTCTTCCATGCAGTTGGAACCACTAGGATCCAAAGATTCGGATGGAGCAGAATTGGTGATGGCTGTGCTGTGATTTTGGTCTTCCTCTGATTTGCTGTTTTGCATTGGTATTTTGTCCAGACAGACGTCATGTCCCAGGTCAGCTAATATTCTTTGAACCTCATCATTTGGAATCTTCAGCTGCCTTACCTTTCCTAGCTCATCCTCCATAAGTCTTTTGACTGTTGGTTTGCTTGAACTCCATTCCTCCATGTTCTGAGAAACATAAAGGCAGTGGATGTATAATTATTCATAATATAAGCTGTACATGCAGCATAAGCATTGCGTGGAATAATGCATACTATTATAGGTTACATAGAAACTTGATGCAAACTAGATTAGTTCCAATCGGATGCTTTATCATGCTAAATTGCTAAAAAAATTTGGAACATGCAAAGCATACCTGATTTTATTTGGCAATAATTTTTGCGTGAAGTTTAGTTTGGAAGCAGTAATTTACAAGTTCAACAGATCTATAATGCAGTAAGTTAAATATTCCTGTTTTTTTTCTGCGGAGCAGTTCTGCAGGTTTATGACCAAAGAGCAGTGCAGCTTGAACCAAGCCTCTTCAGGATCAATAACGCATGATGGTGGCTGTTAGGATGTAATAGTCAGCCCATATTGGGCGTGTGGCCCATTGGGCCTTGTACACTGTAACCCTAGCCTATTAGGCTATATAATGAAGATCACCCCCCCTGATTGGGTGTGTGGTGTGTTTCTACAAAAACATAGAGAGATTGTAAGTGTGAAAAAAAAAACAGCAGTTACCAAAACTCAGAAGTTCACTATGTACCTTTATTCCCACAATTCCAAGCATGCTCAGGTTATCTTCAGGCAATTTCCACTCAGCCCTCTGATCTTCATTTGGAACATCATCCATCCCATATGTTCTATAGGCAAAAGCAACACAGCGGAGGCTAGTAGCGGCCATATCTTCTATGAATTTCTTGAATTCAGCAGCCTGAAACATTAGGAAGTTAAGATCATACTGAACAAATGAAGAGAATGACCATGAGGTTCCTTTTAAAAAATTGAAAAATAAATTACCTTTTCAGGAGTCATTGAATGCTTCGAACCTTCAGTGTCAAGCCAGCTTGTGCATGAATCCAGAATAATTTCAGCTGCTCCTTTCCAGTGTATATGCACCTCAGGGCCACCCTTCAGAAGTAGAAAAATGAAATTAGACATCCTTAACCAAAGGAGACACTGTTTAAGGAACGACATCAATGCCCATGATCAATCTTTTGTTCTCATAATGTTTTTTGGAGGGTTATCCAGACTTTGTCCCATACTTGAGGGTAGTAATTTGGACTTTTTCCTTTTTGTTTTCTCCTCGAATCAGCGAGAGAGTTTCCATAATTGTTCAAGACAAGCAAGTGAACTATTAAGTGTAATGTAGGAAATAATTCTAGACACAACCGGCCTTTGAAAAGGAAAATGAAAAAACTTTACTAGGCGCAGATTGAAATGCAAAATCCCTATATCTGTAAGAGGATTCTGAATAACTAGAAATGCATGACAGATACCAATGAACCATCATATCAGAACATGGTAAGCATCTAGATTATAGAAGAGATGCCATCAACCTATTATGCTAGGGTAGATAAAAGGTGTAGCACAACAGAATGGCTAAAAAATCACAACCAACTTAGTGCTGCAAAATGCATCACATTATTACCGGATGCACCGCAACCCCGCCTCGCTTTTTCTCTGAGTTGAAAGGGAATACATGAAGAATAGAGGACTTCGATCTTGTTTCTTTGAATTTCATACCCAGCTGTAGAAATGTGATGTGCCGACCACAATTAGCATACCAAGAGATTAACATAGAAAGGATCTACGCTGAGACTAATATAAATGGTTTTTTTGCACCTTTAGCCCCCAAGACAATATAGCCTTTTCAGTAGGTGATCCAGTCACCTCAGGTTCTTGACCACCCTGCAGAGACATTGAACATAAGTCAGTACTCATGCCGCCAAGAAAAGCAGATGTCTGCTCATGCTGTCCTGATAATTGCCGAGACAAAAACAATCAATTTATTAAAAAACAGAACATAAAATTTTCCACTCCAAAATATCACTACACAAGCATGCATGGACAGGGAGCATCGAAACAAAAATTAGCGAGATGTTCATTTTATCAAGGGGATTCAAGGCACTGATTGCGCATTGGATTACTGTAGGCCATATCTTTACTAAAAACTCAAATTCCAAATAACGACATCATGGGAACTTAGGGTGAATATGCAGCCATATTGCTTTTGCTTTCACCATAAATGACAATGACTGACCTCAGGCTCAAATATGCTTCCAGAAGTGTTCTGTGCAATTCCTTCAACAATCAGTGATGTGACATCAGCAGATAACATCTGAGCACTATCAGGGGAGCTCATCTTCTTTCCACCAAAATATGACTCAACAACGGTCATCTTAAAATCAACCAGGAAGGAGGAGAATTTAAATCAGGGAAGCCAATTTAAGAAACAGTAATATCTGAAACCTGTATGTATAAAGTGGATAACACTGTGAAAATAGTGACACCATTGCACCTGATTTAAAGTCAAGGTTCCAGTCTTGTCACTGCAAATTGTAGTAGCAGAACCCATTGTTTCGCATGCTGAAAGCCTCCTGACCTATATTCCACACGAAGAGCCATAGCGCACAATGTTGGATCAAGTAGCACAACACAACCGAGCAATAGAAAGTTGAGAACATACCAGAGCCTTGTCCTTCATCATCTTGCGCATTGAGAAGGCCAACCTGACACAAATTAAGCATGCTGAGTGGCAGATTACAATAGCACTGACAGAAAATTACACAGCAAACCATGCTTACGTTAGCGTGACGGCCAATGGTAATCCTTCTGGAACAGCCACAACCACAATAGTGACCTATTTATACCTCAAGATGGTGAGATAACAAATTAACAACTGTAGACACCAAAGCAGCATACATAACCAGAAAACTCAATACAGGTACCTCTAGCAAAAAAACATAGAGAGATTGTAAGTGTGAAAAAAAACAGCAGTTAACAAAACTCAGAAGTTCACTATGTACCTTTATTCCCACAATTCCAAGCATGATCAGGTTATCTTCAGGCAATTTCCACTCAGCCCTCTGATCTTCATTTGGAACATCATCCATCCCATATGTTCTATAGGCAAAAGCAACACAGCGGAGGCTAGTAGCGGCCATATCTTCTATGAATTTCTTGAATTCAGCAATCTAAAACATTAGGATGTTGAGATCATACTGAACAAATGAAGAGAATGCCCATGAGGTTCCTTGTAATAAAAATGAAAAATAAATTACCTTTTCAGGGGTCATTGAATGCTTTGAACCATCAGTGTCAATCCAGCTTGTGCATGAATCCAGAATAATTTCAGCTGCTCCTTTCCAGTGTATATGCACCTCAGGGCCACCCTTCAGAAGTAGAAAAATGAAATTAGACATCCTTAACCAAAGGAGACACTGTTTAAGGAACGACATCAATGCCCATGATCAATCTTTTGTTCTCATAATGTTTTTTGGAGGGTTATCCAGACTTTGTCCCATACTTGAGGGTAGTAATTTGGACTTTTTCCTTTTTGTTTTCTCCTCGAATCAGCGAGAGAGTTTCCATAATTGTTCAAGACAAGCAAGTGAACTATTAAGTGTAATGTAGGAAATAATTCTAGACATAACCGGCCTTTGAAAAGGAAAATGAAAAAACTTTACTAGGCGCAGATTGAAATGCAAAATCCCTATATCTGTAAGAGGATTCTGAATAACTAGAGCCATTAGAAATGCATGCATGACAGCTACCGATGAACCATTATATCAGCACATGGTAAGCATCTAGATTCTAGAAGAGATGACATGATCCTATTATGCTAGGGTAGATAAAAGGTGTTGCACAACAGAATGGCTAAAAAATCACAACCAACTTAGTGCTGCAAAATGCATCACATTATTACCGGATGCACCGCAACCCCGCCTCGCTTTTTCTCTGAGTTGAAAGGGAATACATGAAGAATAGAGGACTTCGATCTTGTTTCTTTGAATTTCATACCCAGCTGTAGAAATGTGATGTGCCGACCACAATTAGCATACCAAGAGATTAACATAGAAAGGATCTACGCTGAGACTAATATAAATGGTTTTTTTGCACCTTTAGCCCCCAAGACAATATAGCCTTTTCAGTAGGTGATCCAGTCACCTCAGGTTCTTGACCACCCTGCAGAGACAATCACATAAGTCAGTACTCATGCTGCCAAGAAAGCAGATGCTCATGCTGTTCTGATAATTGTCGAGACACAAACAATCAATCAATTTACTAAAGAACAGAACATAAAACTTTCCACTCCAAAAGATTACTACACAAGCATGCATGGGCAGGGAGCATCAAAACAAAAATTAGTGAGATGCACATGTTATCTGGCCACTGATGGCACATTGGGATTACTGTAAGCCATATCTTTAATAAAAACTAAAATTCCAAATAACGACATCATGAGAACTTAGGGTGAATATGCAGCCATATATGCTTTTGCTTTCACCATAAATGACAATGACTAACCTCAGGCTCAAATATGCTTCCAGAAGTGTTCTGTGCAATTCCTTCAACAATCAGTGATTTGACATCAGCAGATAACATCTGAGCATTATCAGGGGAGCCCATCTTCTTTCCACCAAAATATGACTCAACAACAGTCATCTTAAAATCAACCAGGAAGGAGAATTTAAATCAGGGAAGCAAATTTAAGAAACAGTAATATATGAAACCTGTATGTACAAAGTGGATAACACTGAAAATAGTGACACCATTCCACCTGATTTAAAGTCAAGGTTCCAGTCTTGTCACTGCAAATTGTTGTAGCAGAGCCCATTGTTTCGCATGCTGAAAGCCTCCTGACCTATATTCCACACGAAGAGCCATAACAACAGTATAACACACGATGTTGGATCAAGTAGCACAACACAAACTAAGCAATAGAAAGTTGCAAACATACCAGAGCCTTGTCCCTCATCATCTTGCGCATTGAGAAGGCCAACCTGACACAAATTAAGCATGTTGAGTGGCAGATTACAATAGCATTGACAGAAAATTACACAGCAAACTATGCTTACGTTAACGTGACGGCCAATGGTAATCCTTCTGGAACAGCCACAACCACAATAGTGACCTATTTATACCTCAAGATGGTGAGATAACAAATTAACAACTGTAGACACCAAAGCAGCATACATAACCAGAAAACTCAATACAGGTACCTCTAGCAAAAAAACATAGAGAGATTGTAAGTGTGAAAAAAAACAGCAGTTAACAAAACTCAGAAGTTCACTATGTACCTTTATTCCCACAATTCCAAGCATGATCAGGTTATCTTCAGGCAATTTCCACTCAGCCCTCTGATCTTCATTTGGAACATCATCCATCCCATATGTTCTATAGGCAAAAGCAACACAGCGGAGGCTAGTAGCGGCCATATCTTCTATGAATTTCTTGAATTCAGCAATCTAAAACATTAGGATGTTGAGATCATACTGAACAAATGAAGAGAATGCCCATGAGGTTCCTTGTAATAAAAATGAAAAATAAATTACCTTTTCAGGGGTCATTGAATGCTTTGAACCATCAGTGTCAATCCAGCTTGTGCATGAATCCAGAATAATTTCAGCTGCTCCTTTCCAGTGTATATGCACCTCAGGGCCACCCTTCAGAAGTAGAAAAATGAAATTAGACATCCTTAACCAAAGGAGACACTGTTTAAGGAACGACATCAATGCCCATGATCAATCTTTTGTTCTCATAATGTTTTTTGGAGGGTTATCCAGACTTTGTCCCATACTTGAGGGTAGTAATTTGGACTTTTTCCTTTTTGTTTTCTCCTCGAATCAGCGAGAGAGTTTCCATAATTGTTCAAGACAAGCAAGTGAACTATTAAGTGTAATGTAGGAAATAATTCTAGACATAACCGGCCTTTGAAAAGGAAAATGAAAAAACTTTACTAGGCGCAGATTGAAATGCAAAATCCCTATATCTGTAAGAGGATTCTGAATAACTAGAGCCATTAGAAATGCATGCATGACAGCTACCGATGAACCATTATATCAGCACATGGTAAGCATCTAGATTCTAGAAGAGATGACATGATCCTATTATGCTAGGGTAGATAAAAGGTGTTGCACAACAGAATGGCTAAAAAATCACAACCAACTTAGTGCTGCAAAATGCATCACATTATTACCGGATGCACCGCAACCCCGCCTCGCTTTTTCTCTGAGTTGAAAGGGAATACATGAAGAATAGAGGACTTCGATCTTGTTTCTTTGAATTTCATACCCAGCTGTAGAAATGTGATGTGCCGACCACAATTAGCATACCAAGAGATTAACATAGAAAGGATCTACGCTGAGACTAATATAAATGGTTTTTTTGCACCTTTAGCCCCCAAGACAATATAGCCTTTTCAGTAGGTGATCCAGTCACCTCAGGTTCTTGACCACCCTGCAGAGACAATCACATAAGTCAGTACTCATGCTGCCAAGAAAGCAGATGCTCATGCTGTTCTGATAATTGTCGAGACACAAACAATCAATCAATTTACTAAAGAACAGAACATAAAACTTTCCACTCCAAAAGATTACTACACAAGCATGCATGGGCAGGGAGCATCAAAACAAAAATTAGTGAGATGCACATGTTATCTGGCCACTGATGGCACATTGGGATTACTGTAAGCCATATCTTTAATAAAAACTAA
This sequence comes from Echinochloa crus-galli, assembly GCA_900205405.1. Taxonomy (NCBI): domain Eukaryota; kingdom Viridiplantae; phylum Streptophyta; class Magnoliopsida; order Poales; family Poaceae; genus Echinochloa; species Echinochloa crus-galli. The sequence continues at coordinate 355,328 of OAMR01000789.1, read as the reverse complement.
AATTCCAAATAACGACATCATGAGAACTTAGGGTGAATATGCAGCCATATATGCTTTTGCTTTCACCATAAATGACAATGACTAACCTCAGGCTCAAATATGCTTCCAGAAGTGTTCTGTGCAATTCCTTCAACAATCAGTGATTTGACATCAGCAGATAACATCTGAGCATTATCAGGGGAGCCCATCTTCTTTCCACCAAAATATGACTCAACAACAGTCATCTTAAAATCAACCAGGAAGGAGAATTTAAATCAGGGAAGCAAATTTAAGAAACAGTAATATATGAAACCTGTATGTACAAAGTGGATAACACTGAAAATAGTGACACCATTCCACCTGATTTAAAGTCAAGGTTCCAGTCTTGTCACTGCAAATTGTTGTAGCAGAGCCCATTGTTTCGCATGCTGAAAGCCTCCTGACCTATATTCCACACGAAGAGCCATAACAACAGTATAACACACGATGTTGGATCAAGTAGCACAACACAAACTAAGCAATAGAAAGTTGCAAACATACCAGAGCCTTGTCCCTCATCATCTTGCGCATTGAGAAGGCCAACCTGACACAAATTAAGCATGTTGAGTGGCAGATTACAATAGCATTGACAGAAAATTACACAGCAAACTATGCTTACGTTAACGTGACGGCCAATGGTAATCCTTCTGGAACAGCCACAACCACAATAGTGACCTATTTATACCTCAAGATGGTGAGATAACAAATTAACAACTGTAGACACCAAAGCAGCATACATAACCAGAAAACTCAATACCTACCGCCACTGTGAAGATTCTAACTACTCCACCTATCGTCTGACCAACACTCATCTTCCCTTTCACATATTGCACAGATCCATCAGGATCATAAGTATGCCCAGTGAAGTACCTAGAAGAACAAGGTGACACAGATTAATGTAGATAAACAAAATAGACAGTCAACAAAATAAAACAAAAACCAGCTCTACCTGGCCAAAAGTACAACCAGAACTGCAAGAGCAACAGAAAGTCCAACCATGCCAATGAAAGTAGCAACACCATTCAGACGAACCTACACCAGAATAATGAAGGCATGTCAACTCATAAACTTGTGCAAAGGCTGGCAGCAACAAATCATACCTGCAGAGGTGTCTCTTCACCCGAATCTTCAGATATGCTTGCCATTAGCAATCCCCATTCAGTGTTGATTCCAACAGCCGTTACCTGGGCATTACAACAGTAGAATTCAGTTGAAAATGCTAGTCTACACTGTTCTGATAACTACTAGTGATTAAAGAGGCCAAATCACTACGAAAGGAAGTTTGAAATTGAAAAGTAACTGAGCTTTAGCTTACAAAATTGGCCCGAGGAGTTAGCATGTTTCTGTATTGCATAAAAATAACTGTCCGCCCAGAACGGCAAGGCTGAGCAGCTGCTTCGCACACTGAACAATGTTATTCGCACGCTTCTGATCCACGCTGCCATGCCTTCGTCCTATTGGGTCGAAGCTCTCTCCACCGCCGTGTTTTTGATCAACCGGCGGCCGTCATCGTCCATTCATAATGGTATTCCCTACCATCTTCTTCTTCGCAAGATGCCAGACTACTCCATCCTTCGAGTTTTTGGTTGCCTGTGCTATCCGAACCTTAGTGCCACGACTCCCCACAAATTGTCTCCTCGCTCCACAGCGTGTGTTTTCCTCGGTTACCCTCCTTCCCAGAAGGGCTACCGATGTCTTGACCTTTCCACTCGCAAGATTATCATCT
>OAMR01000789.1:334692-347040 GCA_900205405.1 Echinochloa crus-galli | reverse complement strand
GGTGCATCAGTAGAATTACAAACTCCAGGAACCAAGTTTATAAATGTGACATTTTCTTGAAATGTCTTACTATTTGCCAGGAACACAGGTGGTTATGGAGTCCAATTTAGAGGGGTTTTTTTGGGTAACATGACAGGAAAAAGTGAAGTCAGCCAAGGGAGAATATCATAGACTGAGATCATATTGGCATGCATACACATGTGAGCACAGCACAACTTTATTGAGCTTCCTACTTTAATGATCCAAACAGATGGTATCTCTTATGGCTCTAGTCAGCAATACCATAACAAGAAGATTTTGTTGGGTAAATTGGCAGCAGTAGAAGAGAAGGGAAAGAATTGGCGTACCAGGAAAGGCACTGAAAGTGTGCCTTCTGCTCCCTTGCTTCTTGTCCAAGAGGAGCTTGGAGTCATGGCGGGAATGGAACATGCGGACGAGGCCTGACATGCAGCCTATATTACTGTCCTGACGGCGTATGAGCCGTTTCTGGCTTCTCTTACCCATTTTGGTTTTCGTTTTCCTTTCCCCTTCTCAGCGCGCTCTGCAGCACCCTTTTATGTTCTCCTTTATACTGCTTAGTTGAAGGAGCCAGCAATTAATTCTTTTCGCAGCAAAGAAGCGTGGTCCCTGTGAGATTTGCAGGTGGATCAACAAGCAGAGGTCATGCTAATAAGATGGCATGCCGGCCGAGCTTTATTTGCTTGCAATAATTACCGAAGAAGAGAGGAAATGATATTTGGAAACGGTAAAACAACCATGGTTGTGGAAGTATATAATATTAATTGATGGGCTCGGAGCAATGGAAGGAGGATATGCCAAACAGAGGAGATTAGAGGGGGACAGACACTAACTTGAAAAATTCATATGAGCTTGCTCAAGAGTGGAGGAAAGACGAGTAGCTCCAGAAAGTGCCGAAGGAAAGAAGCAGAGCAAGGTAATAAGAGCTGATGCAAAGCTAAACTGGGTTACTACCTGATACCCGGGAGAGCAGATAACTGAAGGAGCTTGAGTTGAACACCCGGCGGTTTTGTTGGGAGAGAAGGCAAGCATGGCAAGTAGTGGTTTGTTGGTGCGTTGCGTGCGATGCGAGGACGACGACGACGACGAAAGGAATCTATCTTGGGAAGGCTGCTCTTCTTTGTTTCCTGCACAAGCAAGCTAAGCAAGTAAGCAGGTGCTGCTGCTGCCTTTTCGTTTGCTAGCTTTTCCGTTATTGATCAGCTATCGTGTGTGCTCTCACTTTCTCCCTCTCTCTTCCCAGTGATTGTGAGATTGTGGTTGTGAAAGAAAGAAAGAAGCATGGCTGGAGGGTGGAGAAGAGAGCAGGGGGCGGGGCAGCTATGGCTATGGCATGCTCCGATCGATCCGCTCCGAGCACATGGCATGCACAGGCAAAATGCCCCCACGCACGCCTTTTCCCCACCCCCTGCACCTGCATCCGCACCAAAAAGTAGAGCCGGCCAGCCTTGGTAATTGCGTTATTATCCTGACTGCCTGCCTGCCTGCCTGTAGCGATGGGTCATTAGAATAGAAGTTTGTGTGTGTCCAACTCAAATGTCCGCCGCCAGCAGCAGCAGCAGCAGCAGCAGCCGCAATTCTCAATCTGAAGGATCGCTCGGAAGGCCCTCGAGTCGACTGCATGCACGGAATCTGAACTCCTGCAGTTCCATCGGATTGTTGTTGTTGGTTCCTCTTCCCTACCAATTACCAAACCCACCACTAACCACGTACTGGACTGCCGAAATCCTAATCATCACCATCGTCGTCAGTAACTAGCAAGTGGCGCATGTTATTCATCCGCTGGACCCGTGGGCATTAGTACTGGATGGAGTATATAGTAAGGAGTATACATGTATATGCAGCATGGTGGCCGCAGCGACTAGTGTCCTACGTGTTTGGCCTATCCTTTCACACTCTTCTTTTGTGGACGCACCCGCTCTCTGCTGCTCTTCTGTTGAAGCACAAAGTATTTTCCAGACCATTTTCACTCCTACTCCCTGGTGGCCTTGGTCGGCATAAAGTAGGAGGTATATATACAGATGAGATCTCGATCGATCGCTGCACAATACAGTATTCCCTAGCTAGTAAGTATATAGTGGCGATGAATCCGAGGCTGCCGGCCACCTCTGTATTCATCCCTCTCCTCCACGCATCGCATTTCTGTGAGTGACTCTGCCTGCACCAACAGGCCCCATGGACGGTCCAGTCCATCGCATTGCGTTGCCAGCTTAAAAGGCGGGCAAGCGAGCATTATTATGTTACTCCGTAGCATGCCGCCCCCGTTTTACTTTAGCCACACGCCCACGCAGCAGCAGCAGACGAGCGAGACAATCCCCTCCCCCCTTTTCTTTCTTCCCGAGGGCGAGGGTGATCCGACCAGATCATCAGCGAAGAAACCAGAGGTTACCCAGCAAAAATGCTGCTGCCCTGTCCTGCAATCTCTTCTCTATGTACTGTAAATAAAAAAAGCAAACAGAGGCCCACACTTTTCAACAAAAGGGGGAAGTGCCTGGTATATAGTACGCTACGTACCACAAAAACGGACCCGCCATTGCAGATCAATACTGTCTCGGTCTGTCTGTGAGACGACACCCGAATAATTCATAGTAATAATACATTGCTAGCTCTCAATCCTCCTCAGCTTTTAACACAACAGCACCACGCAACTCTGTCAATTCATCTGCTTCCCCCCTGTCTTCACTTTTATCTATCTATTCCTTTCTACTGTATTGATAGCAATCCTCTGCTGTACTCATTCGTATAATATCACTAGATTAATTACCTCAGGCGGCAGGGGCAGGCACATCGGCCTGCATTTCTCTTCTCCTTCGCTTCCTGGCCCTCCGCAGAATCTGCAGGCTCTCTTCCGCCGCTTCCTTCATCAGGTGGCACTCCCGCTCCTTGTCACCTACACAACAATAATCCCACGCACGCGCCTTCCTTGTTCAGCTAACTACCCTATGCTGCCCCCCAAAAAAAAGAATGTAATTCCATTCCAGCTCTCTTGCGTACCTGATTCTGAGGACTTGACAATCACGCCGGAGGTATGACCTTCGCTGTCATCATCGGAGTCAATGATTATCAAGGTCGGTTGTGCCTGCGTTTTACATATTCACAAGCAACCGTCATCAGAGGCTCATCACCATAAGGCAAGTGCACGTTTTGCTTTGTCAAAAATACCTTCTTAGTTGCCATGGTCCGGATGGTGACCTTTGCAATTGGCACATCTTCCTGTTTTGGTGTCACCCTGCTTCCAGAACGAGTCAACTTTTGGGGTAACGCTTTCGTCTTTCCCTCTTCTACCTTCAGCTTCGGATCTGCCACCTTTGCACTGCAAGCCAGAGGTGCAGGATGCCTGCCATCAATAACCAAGCACAGTCACAATACAATCACCAAACTTAGGCACAGAAAGCCAAAATCAGTGCAAGTACATATTCAGAAAGCGTCAGTCATGTCAGCAACAGGCTCTAACTAGATGCAACAAAAATGCCTTTTTATCGAATGTTAATGGTTCTCAGGATTGGGGATGCTCATTCAGCTTTCCAAAAAGCACATACCAGTTTCTGAAACTTTTCTTGAACGGCACAAGATCTGACAATTTAATTCACATTTCCATTCCAAACACCACTAAGGTGCTCCCTACCACGGTCCACGGGAATTGATAAATACAACCGGAAACTCCAGCGAAATAGAGAATCCAGTGCTAGTATATATTCATAAATTGGCAGTCGTGTTAGTTTTGCAACTGACACAAAACAACTTAATCTTACATGATGAAAACCAGTACAACTGAAACAAACAAATTCCATGCTAGTATAATGAAATGAACATTCATATAGGAAAATGAATAAAAATGAGAAAAACTATGGTTAATAGAAAAAAAAACTAACATTCCACTGCAAAAGCCTCTGAACATTCTACCATTTCAACACAAGGACTGCTGTCAATAACCAGATGCAATGAAAAAAAAAAGCAGCCTTCTAAAGGACACACATCCAATGATGAATATTCAATCAGCTTTCAGATTAGCATACAACAATATCTAAACCTTATGTTTGAGGATATCAATATCAGAGCAGTCGGATTGCACTTTGATTAATCATTAAGAAGACTTCATGTGGAATGCTCCATTCTACACAGATAAACTATTATCTCATAACTGAATTTTGTAAGAAACTGAGGCGAGAACATTACACTTCTGGTGCTGGTATTTTGTCTGTATGGTGCTGCCCACTTGCTACAGGTATTTGGTTCATCTGGAGCCTTGCGTTTGCTGCTGGTTTCTGGTTCATCATGAGCCTTCCGTTTGGTGCTGGTATTTGTCTAATCAGAGGTTTCCCGTTTGCTGCTGGTACTTGGCTCATCAGGGATCTTCCATTTGCTACTGATGTTTGATTCATCAGAGTTTTCCCGTTTGCTGCTGGTGTTTGGCTCACCAAGTGTCTTCCATTTGCTACTGGTGTTTGGTTCACCATAGTTGCTACTGGGGTTTGGCTCACCCAGGTTGCTACTGGGGTTTGGCTCACCCAGGTTGCTACTGGTGTTTGGTTCACTTGGGCCCTTTCATTTGCTACTGGTAGTTGGTTCATTGGCAGCCTTCCATTGGTTGTGCAGCTCTGGTCCTTCAGTCAAGATGTAAAAGACATAACTAAGAGAGGGGGGCAGTGATGGAATTTTGAATTACTTACTACACTTATGAATACATACTGTTGGCGTTTGGATTCCAGCAGGCTTACTGTTGAGAGATCTGGTAGCTCTAACGATCCCCTGCACAAAGAGGCCATGACCAACCAGTTTAGACCAAACAGTGTCTTCCCACTGTTTCTTTCAGTACTCCAAGTGACATGGTTTCACAAAAAGTCATATGGGATTCACCATATAATTTAAATTATCTCCAAATTTAAGCCAACTTGTATGTTTTTGTGAAACCAAACTGACATCTACTGATATAACAGGGCAATTCACAAACCAGGAAGTTAGTAAAATAATTATTTGTGTGCACACGCCAACCATCAGAAGAAGACAAAAGAAAAATGGAACTATTGGAGTAGTATCAAAACTAAAGGGGAAGAAACTTTTACCTCCATTTCTTTTGTAAAAATTCTGAAGATGTCACTCTGCAGTTGCCTTAAATCTGCCTCTCTTTGTTTCGGCCAGACTGAAAGGGTTGAGGATATCTCGTCCAGTTTTCTGGAGTGTGAGTTCAGAACACTCAGCTGATCAGCAATGCTTTTGGTGCTGCTCTCAACAAGTTCCTTAAGACCATCTTGTCCCTTGAGCTGCAACATCATGAATAAATAAGTCAAACTTCATTGTCTGTGAAAACAGAACGCAGTAGGAGAAAGGACCAAAGCATCAATAATTCTTACAATTTTCTGCAGCGAATTGTCGAGGACAGCAACCTTCTGCTGTATGCTGCCAGCTGAACATGACAAATGCACGCTTTCAGTGATGCACCATAACATAGTTAGAGAGCAAAAGTTCATGAACAAAGAGAAACCTCTGCAGTATCAAATCCAGTTAAAGAGAAACTTCAATACTGTAGGACGACTTACAATCTAGTGATGCTTCCTTCATGGCTCTGTTTAACTGCATAGCATCATTTTGCACTGAATCGAGTACCATCCCCATCTTATGCACCGAACTTGCCAGATGTTGAAATTTGCGCTCAACTTCTTCATTAGGAACCTGACCTGTTAAAATACTACTAGTGAGGCATACAAATCACAATAGGGATACCATGTAACTATGGCAGCTCAATGGATGTGGCTAGTCTGGATATAAAATGGCTTCAGTTTTCCATTTTACTACAGAAGCAAGCCCCAGACCAGTCTTGTGCGTATTAAATTAGATGAGAATAAACCTATTTCAAAACAGCACAATCATCTGTGCCCCCTGTTTTTCTTTTTTACCCTGAAATACTACTATGATGGTGTTAATCAACTGACAATTGTACCAAGAGCATAGGGCTGTTGAGCTTTACATCTACTGTCAGGAGGAGAAGGGTTCCACCGATGGACAGGGTTGCTTGATATTTTTGCCAGCTGCAGCTGAGATTCTTCTCGTACACAAGACGTGGAGTTGGCAGGCAATGAAGGCATCTTCTTTGATGAGTCGTCATGTAACCCGAATCTCTGGTCACCAAGAAAAAGAAAGTGGAGGTCAGAATTGTTGAAGAAACCATAAATAAACATCTTTGAAAACTAGCGGGCTGCAAATAGATGCTCTAAGTGGAAACATGTGCAGCAAGAGCACTGTAACATCGGGATGCCTTGAGAAATAAAGAAAATTCATCGTTGATGGGCGGAAAGAAACATGACTGAATTGCATACTGGTGAAGGACATGGATTTCAAACAGACTCACATGATAAAATCACAAATTCCAAACAGATTCACAGTCGAAGATGGAGATCTATGCGATAATAGCTTCAGTATATGCATGCAGCAAAGGGACGGCAAGATGGCGCCCACAGTAGCAGAGAAAAAAATTTGACTGAATTGACAGCTAAATTATTGGATCTGCGCAGTGTGGTTCTGCCTCATACTCCGTACAGTTTTATTTTGCAACTGAAGCCCAAGTAATGGAAAAAGGCATCCAACAGAACACATCTGACTGGTTTCTGCAACTTTTTAAATGGACAGTGCTCCCCCCAATTTGAAGTGTTCCTTGTAGGCATAAATAAAGCAGAGGTGAAGTCACCTGAAGCAACCTACGGCAACTAGTACGACACTGACGAAATTTCCCAACCACCAATCAATCACCCTTGATGAAGCAAAACAATCAATCCCGCAGATCACACATTAGCGAACAAGGACTCGCATCCCCCCAATCAGCAAGCACTCGAAGCAAAAGAGACGGATGACCTGATCGCGCGAGGGCGAGCGGAGGTGGAGGCTGAGGAGGTTCTCGTCGAGGGATCCCTGCGAGAGCTGCGATTGCGAGTGCAGGAGCGAGGACCCGCCGCCGCTTCCCCCAGTGGCCTGCGAGAAGGACTGCTGCGACATCGGCTGGGAGCGCTGCTGCTGCGAGCCAATCGCGGCGGAGGAACCCGACGCGCCCACCCCGCCTGCGCCACCGCTCCCTCCGGTCCTACTGAAAGCAGCCAATCGCATGTCAGAAGCAGCCGCGGAGAGAGGGAGAGGAAATTGGGCGGGGGATTTCACCGGGGAGGGAGGACGGAGATGGAGGCGAGGTCGCACGCCTTGTTGATCTTAAGCTTCATCATGGCCTGCTCTGCTCTGCTCCCCTCCCCTCCCGTAGCGGGGCGGATGCGGATTTCACCGGGGAGGGAGCTTCCAGGCTCTGCTCCAGGGAGGAAGAGGAAGAGGATGAGCCGAAGAGTAATAATGAAGGAGATGGGATGGGAGGCAAATTTGAATTCTCTGCTCTGCTCTGCTGTGCCTAGCTGGACTCCCGTTTCTCCCACACTGCCATGTGGGCCATCCTGTACAAAGCAAACCGACCCGGCCGATTGCCTCCCGCCGCACGCAGCCAGCAGACACCAACCAACCAGTTTGATTCTTGCCTTCCTTTCAGAGATTCAGATATCACAACATGTTACATGACAAGATGCAAGACCGCGATTTTATTTTATTGCTTTGATTGAAACAGCGACATAACAACATGAGCTCAGGGCTAGTAAGCACTACATTATCCTACTGCTCTGTGCTCAGACCACAAGGAAAACAAATACACAACAGGAACCCAATTCAAGAGTGCTCTGCAAAGACTAACAAGTAGATTGTGTAATGATCTGGAGATCCGCACAGCCAAATATCTGTGACCTGCTACTGATTCAGTTGCACGGTCCAACCCATATAATCCTCCACAACACCCATCTGGAGGCTTGTAAGTGACTTGTATAACTGCTGAGAGACGATGCCAACTCCTTGGTTGCCATATTCTACCCTGCAAACCAAGACAACGAGATTTTAGTGTCCAGCCTTGTACAAATAACTCTCTCAACTGTTTTCAACAAACCAACAATCACAACAGATAAGAACGCGAGCATTGGTGAAATTGGCTGCTGTTGCATAAGGTTCCAGCCATTGCTGTCCCTCGCACTTAAAACTGAATTCCGTGTCGCACTGTATTTTGCTTTTAACAGAAACAGGTAACACCAACAATCACAACAGTTTTTACTAGTGGGTTTTGCTCATCATGTTCTATTTCAGTAGTAATATCTTGGTGCTATTTCGACAAAGAGGAAATGCCCTATTCAAGAAAAATATATCAACAGTGTTTTCACAAAATAATACAAAGTCTAGTTCGTCACACATGCATATTAAATACCAAATAAACTTAAGGAAAAGCAGAAGTGTCACCTTTTCCCCAGATATGTAATGCTCCCCACAGGTGACACCACAACAGCAGTTCCCGTGCAGAAAACTTCATCAGCATTCATCAACTCATCTACTGACACTAGGCGCTCCTCAACCTATAGGTGTAGAAGTCATTTGCATTAGTTCAGAACAGGCATGAAGTATAGGTGTCAAAACTATACATATGAACAATTAAACCTTCAGCTAAAACACACAGATAAGTCAGTCATCCCTTTCCCAGTTCCTGTGAATCTATGACTGATGAATAATTTACCTTGAAACCTTTGCTCTGAGCAACTTCAATAATACTTTTCCTAGTTATCCCAGGCAGTATTGTTCCTTTAATCGCGGGAGTAGAAATAACATTGTCCTGGTGAAAAAGACAAGCCAATAGGTCCATCATTCCATAAAATATGTTTTAAAAGAACAATAGGGTTTTATAACTAGGGTATGGTTTGAACACTAAAACCAACTCTAAGTGGCAGCTATGAAGGAGATATACTGCAAAGTAACAAGGACAGGAGTGAAGGATCATACTTTTACGACAAAAATATTGCAGGAAGATACTTCTTCAAGATACTTGTCATGAACAGCATCCAAATAAAGGACATCAGAATACCCTTTGCCCTTTGCAATCTTTTGAGCTTTCAATACCTACATGGTGATGACAAAGTGTGCAATTAAGTACCCAAACTGAAACTATTCAATATATACAGTTTTCAGTAAGTACTGGTTCACAAAGTTACCGAGGCATAGTTTCCGATGGTCTTGACACCTCCAGTTCCACCAGGACTGGCACGGTGAAATTTGTCTTCAACAATCAAATTAATAGGAGACAAACCTTCCTGTACAATAAAGTTAATAGAGACGATGAATCAATAGACTGGCATTGCGTTGAAAGAAACTATTTAGATGCATCACAGAGGATGATCTCATATTCTAGGTGGTGGTGTGACAAGGAGATCTCCTTATGTCAAAATTATCATTAAGGTGTCCATAACACGGTTCACTAAGAAGGAATGAACACTTGTTATAAACTTATAATGATTTACTCTAGGTCCATTATTTTTGTTGAAAGAAACTCAAATACGAACCTTGAAATAATTCCCAACAGGGGAAACAAAAACTATAAAGGTGTACTCAGGAGCAGGTGCAAGACCAAGAACAGCCCCACTTCCCATTAGTAGTGGCCTAATATACAAGGAGCCTTTACCAGTAGGAGGCACCTAGAAACATGATATGTTTCATTTCAAGGGGACAAAAAGAAACATGGTATGTTAGTTGAGGGGATAATGGCTCATTAAAATAACAAGTACTATTGAATAGGTATGAAAACATTAAGAAACATAATTACTAAGTACTAACCCATCTTTTGTTTGCCAAAACAGTTTGATTTATAGCATCGATGAATTGCTCAACAGTTGGAGCAGGCATGCACATCCTCTCTGCACCAGTTATCATCCTTGTAGCATTCTCTTCCGGACGAAATAATAGGATGGACCCGTCAGTTTTCCTATATGCTTTTAGACCTTCAAATAATCCCTGCGAGCCAGAAATATCATTGCTTAAGCACACTTGGTACTTGCCAGGTTATAATCGTTCCAAATTCCCAATCCACTGGAGTAAGAAACAAGGGGAGATGCCTCCTTGCTAACCTGTCCATAGTTTAAGACCCCAGCGGATGGGCTCACTGCTATAGGTCCAAATGGTAGGACTTCTCCTTTAGAAAAGTTTCCATCAGCTCCACATTTTGCAACATACATAAAATCAGTCTCGACAAGGCCAAAGCCAAGGTTTTCCCAGTCCAAATCAACCACCTCAGATGTTTCCCTAACAAGAGTTAAAGCATCAGAGAAAAGCTAAAAGTGATGAGCACATAACCGGTTTTAGCTGAACCGCAACCATACCAATGATGAAGTGCGTGTTAGTAAGGGATGTAGTTTGTGGTTCAGAATTACATACATGTAGTTAGTTGCCAAAGAAGCATGCCGTTTTTTCACGCTAGGAACCTTGTAAGAGAGATTTGGCATCGAATAAATTTGGTTCTGGATCTGCAGATGAAGAAAAACATGAGAGAATCTTTTATTAGAAATCAGGAGGCCGGTGAAAATAATCGCAGTGGAAGTAGTTGAAGCTGTCTCAATTCATTGGCATCTTTACAAGGAACTACAAAACCATGGTAAATGCATCCATCCGATGCAATCAAATGGGGTTCCATTAGGATTCTCGGGCCAAGGAGGTCGATCATGATGGGAGTCTATGCAAATTCAGAGCAACAGTTTATCATCTTTTCTTAGGATTAAAAAAGAGGGGTCGCCAGGCCATAGTGCCATCCATGTAGGCTAGTTTCTGCGCCAGCTTTACACATTCAGCAACGAATGAATAAAGTGGTAAAAACATGGGAAACAAACTAACTAATGGCATCACAATAATATAGCGACATGGACCATTCTCATTTAGGTAGTTAAACAACGATACAAAACACAAATGGTCCAAAAAGCCTTCCTCTTCGCACCTATGTGTGAACCACTTTACGCAAGCTAGAAGCTCCCTCCTCTCCAATCATCTAAAGCCTTCCTCTTTTGGCGCTTACTAGCATCTCTATCTTCCCCCATTCCTAATCCACGCTCCGAGGTCCAAACGCACCAGCCACCAGGTGTATTTCCAAGAAAAAAATAGAAAAGAAGGGACAGCACGTTTGGGGGCAGGGACCTTAAGGCACGAGGAGAGCGAGTGCCGCGTCAGCCATCCTGCGAGCGGCGGAGCATTCGGGAGGGAGGCGAGGTGGGGTTCCATTTCCTCTTGTAGCGCAAGCTCTCAGGGCCCAAGAGACAGAGCGGGGATGCGGCGGCGGAGGAGGAGCAAATGCGAATGTGGCGGCGGCGGCGGCGGCGGCGGCGGAGGAGCAAGTCGTCGTCTGAATATACTACGGAGTACTCCGTACTGTATTATACAGTGAGTCAATGGCGGAAGAGGTGGGGTATTATTGTTGTACCTGGTCCCACTCCGATTTCAGGACCCCACAACCCAGTCGATTTGGTTTCTATAATAACCGTAACAATTTCTATAACAGGTCGGCTAGGCCTTTATATCATGCGTACTAATAAGCGTCACGTGATTTTTTTTCATATACAGTACGGAGTGTAGAATTAAAACAAGAGGAGAAAAACAAGTTACCACCCTTAATTATCCCCTAAACTATATTTTAATTAAATTATTTATACAATTATGTCAATTGGCCGGTCTAACCTAGCTCTTCTCGTCTATTTTGTTTCTTCGTACACGAGTAAAATTTGAAGTTCAAATTTTATTAGATGTCTGTATTATAAAATATATGTGTGTAGGCATTTATGGCCAATGCAAGAAATGAAACTCAGAGCGCGCAAATAAATATAAGGTTGCATTGTAGTGTCCTGTGCACGTACCTGATTTGAGGTGGCAGCATGGCAGCCATTCTGCGCCATATGTACAGTTAACTGCAATATAGTAATACACAATAAGGGAATGCAAGCTTGATTACTAGCTTGATCTTGCTCACTGCTCGATCAGGTCTCTGCAGGCTTGCTGTGCTTGTGGAGGCAGCCTGCTTATTATATATATAGAGAGAGAGCGCGCCTCTTGTTTTAATTAAATTACTAATCTATCTACAGTATGTGGCAAAGTAAAGGGGCATCGCCAACGTTTTCTGCGTGTGCTACCCTGGACGACTTGACTTAACCTTAACTAGACGTACATACGCGTGAAAAATAAAAAAGAATATATATATTGTCGCTCTTGTCAAGGATCTTCCAGCTAATTAATAATGGCTGTGAGTTATGATCGATATTCTGCTTTCTTGACTGCTTGTTACCACTACATTTGATCTCAGTTCCTGATCCACACGGTCTAATTATACTAGTTACCACTTCTTCCTCCAAGAGAGATTTTTAACCGGGAAGTTACTGGAAAACTATAGCTAGTAGGTCTCCAAGTATATTTTTCTAAATTTATTGATGTATTTTTTCAACAAAAAATTACAACCAGCAG